>VNJO01005912.1:0-11870 GCA_008042535.1 Drosophila tani | reverse complement strand
TCTCCCCAATATCAGGTTCATCAAGCCCTTCTAGAGTCAGTGCAGAAACAGTTTCTCTTGTTTGCTCTGCGGGGGCTATTCGTGGACCCTCATCATCATCAACTACCACCGTACGCCGCGAGACTGCGGCTCTTAAACATTCCGTCTCTCCTGGATCGGAGAACTTGCCATGGAGTTCTCTTCCTTCATAAATTGATTCAGGGACATATTGATTCTGCGGCACTGCTAGGCCGAATACAGTTTTGTGTTCCGGTCAGAACTTCACGACAATTCCGGCCGATATTTTTGGATATATGCAGGACAAATTTTGACTGCCATCATCCGTTTCGCGTTCTCTGTACACACTATAATGAATTGTATCGTCTTTTGTCTTCTGATTGTCTGACTATTGGACATATCCTTAATGCGTTGTATGTATAATTTTGTTATAAATGTAAATTATTAATTGTATACTATTAGATTAAGCCTTAAATACTAGCAGATATTTGTTAGTTCTAATAAATGAAATGAAATGAAAAAACGATAACATGTTGTTCCTTAACCATTCTAAATGCAATTTCATGTCATTCTATCGTAAAAACCCTTTTCTTACAAATTACTCGTTGGGAACACGACCTTGGAGTATTATTTTGCCACAACCTAAACTTTGCTGAGCATAACAGTAAACAAAGCTAGGGGTGTACCTGCTTTTGTTAAGCGTTGGTCAAAGGAATTTGATGATCCCTTCATAACCAAGCATCTATTTTCTTCTCTAGTCCGGCCCATACTTGAGTATTGTTCATGTGTATGGTCTCCCCAATATCAGGTTCATCAAGCTACTAGAGTCAGTGCAGAAACAGTTTCTCTTGTTTGCTCTGCGTGGGCTATTCGTGGACCCTCATCTTCATCAACTACCACCGTACGCCGCGAGACTGCGGCTCTTAAACATTCCGTCTCTTCTGGATCGGAGAACTTGCCACGGAGTTCTTTTCCTGCATAAACTTATTCAGGGACAAATTGATTCTGCTGCACTGCTAAGCCGAATACAGTTTTGTGTTCCGGCCAGAACGTCACGACAATTTCGGCCGATATTTTTGGAAATATGCAGGACAAACTTTGATTGCCATCATCCGTTTCGCGTTCTTTGTACACATTATAATGAATTGTATCGTCTTTTGTCTTCCGATTGTCTGACTATTGGACATATCCTAAATGCGTTGTATCTATAATTTTGTTATAAATGTAATGGTATACCATTAGATTAAGCCGTATATACTAGCAGATATTTGTTAGTTTCTAATCAATAAAATGAAATGAAAAAAGACCCTATATTAAATTCAAACGTTTGATTGTAGAAAATATATTTCCATTTCTTTGTCCCGTTCCCCAAAACTGTATCTAACTGAATGATTATACTAATTAATGCAAATTTTGGGCGATGCGAATTTTCCAGATTTTTTAGTAGGCCAATCCAAAAATCCTTTTTTAGTGTGCATCTTTAACCAAGAACGAAGCATTTAAAGAAAAAAAAGGAGTGTGTAGAGCCTACGCACCACAGAAGTGAAACTTCTAGTATTCCTCTCTCTCTTATCATTTCATTATCTCTTATTTTCTGTCTTAGGTTAGTTTGAAGATTAGAGGTTAAATAAATTCAAGGACGAAGCATGGATTTTTTCTATTTCGCTGCTGTCTTATTGAATTGTGGTGAATATTGTTGGGTTTTGGCATGGAATGTTGGTTATGTGCTGCATGTACGACGTATTCTGGACCATCATCGGGACTCAATAAATGAACAGAACTCGTAGAATTCGAAAAGATTTTTCCCTTTTTTGATGGAATTGGAGCAGGTGATATAGCGTTAGCTGCAGCAGATCGCAAACGCTCTCTGTATGCTTTACAACGTTCTGCAGCCGTTTTAGCTTGAGATTTGGGGGGCTTTAATTCTTTTTTCCGCTCTCTGTACCTCATGTCGTCCTTTGCTCTTTGGGTTGTAGCGACGACATTCCTACATCATATTTCACTGTTAGTATAATCTCGCCAATATGTTAAACAATTATATTCCAACAATACTTCTATATTGTGAAATATTTATCAACTCTTTTAGGCTATATTTACCTTGTGTCACTGTGTGAATCTGACTCTTCTCTTCTTTGGTTATTCTCAGGGGACACGGACACTTCCTCTTGTGACACTGATGTGTTCATCACCTCTATCTCGTCACCACTCACTTTTAACACACACACCTCTCACCCTTTTTTCTACTTCTGTAAATGAATTTGTTTTGTCACAGAAATGATTTCGGCTTAAAAAGCGTCTTCTCGCTCAAGTACGCATACACACAAGTGCTCACATGCGCATTCTATTTTTAGATTTTTACGCTCTCAACTTTGTGCTAGGGCGCTGAGAGCGAGAGAGGATAGAAGAGGAGAGGAAGATCGTTCGCCAGCGGTGAGAGAGGGACAGGAACTACGCGCATTTTCGTGTCGGTTTTACAAATCACAAATCGGTTTTACTCCGTCCCCGAAAATCCATAACGCGCCTAAAGAAGTTTCACTTCAAAAACATGTCGATAGGTCCAACCATATGAGATAGGCGAGCTATACTTAAAAAAAGCGTTAGACATTTATATATATAGATATTTTCCTTTCAGTGTTAATTAATCGAAAACTAATACTTGTTACAGGTAGAAGTATGATTACCAAAAAGGGAGATGGATCTCAAGTCAAGGAATCAACTGACTCTTCCAGCACTACTATTGAGGATGATGATATAAAAGGTAAATATTACATGAGTAATCCCATGATTCATATAAAATTAGTTGAAGATTTTTCGCTTTGTCGAGTGGTGTACCTTAGTTTAGTATGTCAGGGTTCTATAAAAACGCTAGAGATTTATATTCTTATTAAAAAACACACAATATTATCTAAAAAATGTTTTCATATTTGATAACCAAGTAAGGAAAATGTATTTGTTTTATTTTTTATTTGGAGCGCATTCTTAAATTTTTAAATTTTATACAAGCACGTTCTACAATTTTCCTGTATTGGCTATATGCATGCTTTCTTTTGATCTTCACTCCTCATATTTAATCTTTGTTATTGATTATTTATAAATGAAATACCCTGAAAATAAAGTTTAGATTTAAAAATAGTAATAAATAATAGCAAATAAGAATGTAAAGTGGGATGCTTTGTTCATTAAATTAAGGGATGAATGCGCTGAGACCAAAAGGCCTGAAGCCCAAAGCTATATCTCCGAAACGATTATTTCGATCGACTTAAAAAAATATAAAACAAAATCCTTTACTAAAATGTGATTTAAGAGAGTATGAGTGCAAGCAAAATATAAAAAAATGTTTGATTTTACTTAAACACGTTTGCAGAATAATATTTATTATATACACACCTATGTATGTAGATACTTATAACAAAAAGGCTTTAGAAACTTGATTTTTATTTTTGTTTGGATGGTAGTAGGCAATGGTTGTATACCATAGTAGTTTTCAGTTCGACCCAATTGTTCCCATGACAGACCAATTTCAATCAAATAAAAACGAATCATTACTGGAGTTGCATTCATATAAATGTATACAGTATAATTTGCTTATCTGCCTTGATACTTAGCTTGAAGATGATATCTGATATTCACATTTAGTCGCATTTATATACAACTCATACACTCATACACAACTATACACTCATGATTATTTAAATATTATATTGCTTTTTGAGAATAAAGCAAACATAGCAATTAAATCTGATCTGAACTAAAAGAACTACATTTTTCAAACAAAATGTGTGAAAAGATAGTAGATAAAGTCCTCAAAATTAATATTACAAAATAATAATAATTAAAATACAATAAAAAATCGACTATTTGGTCAACTTAAAAAAAAAAATATATATATATATATATATATATATATATATTAGGGCGGGTCAATTTGTTCCTGTCCAAAAAATCCTGAAAATCATCCCCCATAATCGGAATCTACGAAGAATTCTAAGAAAATTTCACCACGAAACCATGTGTCTTAAATGAATTCCTAGCTCGCGCCGTGAAGCTTAAAGATTTCACTATGAGGTACATAAGGTACCTATTATGTACCTCATAGTGAAATCTTTAAGCTTCACGGCGCGAGCTAGGAATTCATTTAAGACACATGGTTTCATGGTGAAATTTTCTTAGAATTCTTCGTAGATTCCGATTATGGGGGACGATTTTTGCGAAAAAAAATTGACCCGCCCTAATATAAATCTATCTATAAATATATGTATCTTTTTTTTATTGTTTTTAGGGGGGTGTGTTTTGAGTGGGTAACTTGTTTGAATATGTTGTTCTAGTGTTAATATTTAATATTAGATCTATGTACATATGTATGTATGTAGGATTTCTGTGTCATTTTGTTTATTATTTATAAAACACACATTTCACATATCTTTCACAATAATTTATGTTGGAAGAATATTCAAAAAAGTGACATATTTTCAAAAAACGATATTTGTACCGTTTGTTTTTTATATGTTTTTTTTCCTTAGAAGATAAAAAAGGAATCGTTGATCGCAGTACAACAGTCATATCAAAAGAGCCAGAAGGTAAATGTTTGGGAATTACATCTTACATCTACATGTATTAAAACAAGAAAGGAAACTGCCTTCGGGATGCCGAAGTTTGTATACCCTTGCAGTTTGTAATTTGTCTCAAACAATACTACGACTAGCTGTCAATACACATTTTTTCAATTTCTATTAAATAATTTATATTTTCCTATTTATTTTCCGATCGTTCCCTTGACAGCTTTGTATATGATATGGTCATCCGATATATATAAAATTAAAACAGTAATTCTTAAATCGTAAGAAATTATTAAATCTCAGAGTACATTCAAATCTGTCGAATAACGAAAACTTCATAATTTCTTGTCTGTTAGTATCTCGATTCTTTATATGGCAGATATATGATATAGTTGAGAGACTAGTTTGCGTAGAAACAGACAGCCAGGCAGAAGGACATGGCTAAATCGACTCGGCAGTTGATGCTCGTCGAGAATATATTTAATTTTTAGGGTCGGAAATGATTTGCAAACTTCTTCTTAAGATATAAAACTTTGCAAGGGTATATAAATATAGATTAATTATCTAAAAAATACGCACTGTTACCATCATCACTGCATATTTCATGAAATATTTTGAGCGTTGCAGCTTGTACGCATTTAGCGCTAGAATATTATAGACGAGTCCCAGAGATTTTTTGTACTTTTTTACTTCAAAACTTTTTGTCGCCGATTCCCAACTAGCTTCTATTTGATTTCTTTATTTCAGCATTGAATCTTCTGCGTTTGGATTAAAACTAAATCGAATAATTAAGTTCAATATAACAAAATTGTAAAAAAATATCAAAATGTTGAATCTATCATACAGTCCTTAAAGACGAAAAGAATGATACAAATATTTTCTGATGATTTTTGAGCCTCTTCTCGGGGCTTCGATAATTTTAAATACTTGCGTCTCATCAGTAAAGCAACGACTTAGCAGAATGGCTAGGTCTTTGACCTCTCTTTTTGTATGACTCTTTTAGGTTTAGCGGTTTTATACTTATGTATATGATCCTTAGTTAAACTTAAAGTCCTCACCAGGAAGAAAAGATACGTATTTATAAAGATTAAACATTGAGCTGGTTAAATTTCAATCTTTAAATTGCGTAGAAAAGTTTAATTTTCTTAAAATGGGAATTTTTAATATTTGTCAAGGATTTATAAAAATTCAGTTTAAATGCTTGCGGAAATTAAAATATTTTACTAACGAATATATAAATCGATGGACTCATTTTCTCATCAATCTCTCATAAATACTAAATATTCTCTTAATTAAAAATACAAATACCCTTAAAAATAATTGTATAAAATATTTGGATTTTATGCATAAAATATATACAAAAATATGTGCGTTTTTAGATATAAGGATACTGTGTCCTGCAAAAACTTGCCAGCAAATTACAGGAAACTCGCAGTGCTCGTCAGGTATGTATGTATAAAGAATGTATAACAATTTGCGAGCTATAAGAGCGAAAAATATGTAAATTTTTCAGAAGTTTATTAAAAAAAGTTCGTTCTTTAAAACGAACATTTAAAAAGCATGGGCTGTCATTGTCATAACATCGATGACATGAGTGGTTTGAATTGGGGTTCGGCCCCATCGATTGATTTGGATCTATCAAGATAGATAAAATAATAATATATATTTAACATTTTTAAGTTTACTTATTAGTTAGTGATATTATAAAAATAAAACGAATTATATTTTTATATATCTTATGTTTTACGCGTAAGCAATATTTTCAAATATATCGATATTATCTATGATGGTGGCGACTTAATGTTTTTAAAGCTCTATTTTTTCAGTTAATTCGGAGTTCTTTTTTCATTCATTTTAGATTTTCGAAATAAAATGATTAGTATACATATTAAAGCTCACCTGCTGATCAGTTAGCACTTTTTAATAATTATTCATAAGTACACACTCGATCTACACCGCCAAATTTGTTTATGTTTGGTATATTCGTAATATTAATAATATACTATTAACTAATAATTATAATGCTTGTATAAAATTGCATGCACCAAATTTATTTAACTTAATTTAACGCCACGTCATTACTAATCCCATATAAAAGAGAGTTTTGCACTGATGATTACACAAACATTTTCAGATGGTAAAAAATTAGGAATTACAGACAATTTTGTTAAAATTAATAATCAAAACAATCCATGTTTTCCGAATCAAATTTTTTTTTTTTATAAACTTAAGTAAATGTGTTTTTATAAACCATTAACTCGAAGCGGAAAAAAATAATAAATGGGCAATAAGTAGAAATAGGTATTTTGAAACACTTGGCAGTAATGAAAATTAAATAATTATCTTGACATATATTTTACTGTAGTAAGTCTAAATTGTAGATATTCTTGATGAGTACAACTTTTCAACCGACTAAAGAAAGGCCAGGGACCAAAAAATTTAAATGATGAAAGATAATGTTATATTCAAATTTTCATACTAAAATTAAGTAATTACGAAATCAAAATTAACTAACGAAACATTTATAATATTTATAAAAAGCAGCTAGACGACAAGAAATAATAAAAATTACTGAACAGTTGATTGAAGCGATCAACAGTGGCGATTTTGATGGATACACGTAAGTTGATTAATTTTAAAGTTATTAAATGTACATATTTTGTATTAAATTTATTATTTAAATATACATAAAGCGAACATGTATATAAAACAAGAAGTTAACTTTGAGAACCCGAAGTTTATATATCCTTACCGATTTAAATTTTACCAATTTATAGTTTTTTTTGCTGTTTCGACAAAATCGTTTTAAGGTGCTCCAATTTCCGGAACATTTTTTACATCGTTTTGGTAGTTACATCGATTTGAATAGTCAGTCGTTGTTTTGGTTGTTTTTATTGGTAAACAGGTGTCTGGTGTTGGTAGTTAGACAAAATCACACGTCGATAATCAGAAAAAAACTAAAATAATCGAATACTATTGTAAACACGAATATTTGCACATTAATTTGGAAGCCTCTCCACTACACTGCATTTTAACTATCGAAAGTGCTTAATATGTGATTCTACTAGATAAATGCACCATTTAGCATAAACGCGAGAAGCTTAAGAAAAATGAGGCGTCTAGTAAGAGCGCCAACGCTCTAAGGCTCTTAACGCAGGAGGAGGGGGTGTCCCCTAGTGCCCATAGAATCGACCAGAAGTACAATGCCAGTTTAATCTAGATATAGAAAAAAATATGTATTTTTTTAACACCTTAACCACATGGAGAATCTATCGAAAATTCATGGATCAAACTAAAACCCCTCTTAACGAGGTGAAATAAAAGTGACGATCGCACCTTCAACTTCAAAAGTTTCTGATATCCAATTTTGTGACGATTAATAGTAACGTTAACAAAAATAAATTACAAATAATTCAACTAGTTTCTAATTCGACACCCTGGTCTAGGCTAGGTATTTTACTTAGCATAGTGCCGATAAAAAGAACTAAAAAATAAATACATACTTTATTGAACTTCTGAAAGTTACAAGTTACAAATTTACAAAGTTATAATTTTTGTCATTAATTTTCCGATCATTCCAATGTCAGCTTTAGGATATAGTGGTCCGATTTTGGCCGTTTCAACATATATACTGATTGCAACAGAAATTAGACTATGCTATAAATATATAGAGATATATGTACAGCAGTGGCCAACTAATTAGAATAATGACTATGGTGGTTTTCTTTGTATCGACAAAAAGCAAAAAAAAAAGTTAGTAGACCAGTATTAGTATTATCAGTATTAGTAGATATATATATATTCTAGAAACATTAATCTTCAGTAAACAATAAAGATCCAATCTACTATATATCCTGCGGTGCTCTGTGAAAAAAATAATTTTATTGAACATTTCATAGAATAACAGTGCCAGCTAATTAGCAAGATATCTGACTTATTTGAATAATTTTTGTTTTTTAAATTATTTTGAAACAATATTGAAATACTTTTATTTATTTTACCATTTATGATTGGTATTATCCAATTTGTTGCCAGATAATTACCAAACATGGATGGGAGTAAGTCAGTATGAATTCTATTAGAAGATATAAAATGCTAAAATTTCATATTTGTATGTCTAAGACCTAGCCAAATTCTATTAATATTATGTATTTTAGTGACAACTATAATAAAACAAAGAATAATAGCATTGAAATTCGTTTAAAAAAAATGTCAGCTGTAAAACTGTTCCCGCCCCATACCTCCAAGAAACTTACTAAGCCGAAAATAAATTCTCAAAAAGGTTCTGTTCATATTAAAATCCAAATTTATTGTATTTCGGCTTTGAAATATTCAAATGTATCAATAAAAAGCATTCCTATAAGGTTTGGACACAACCCTAGAGAAGCCTAGACGAATCCATAACTTAAATTGAGGGAATAAAACCAATATTTGAGGTCGCAATATTATTTGTCGGCTGCTAAGTTACTAAACACAAAAATTACCTATATATCAACGTATTTATATTTATCCAGCTCAATCCAAAGAAAAACAAGTAGGTAAGCTGCAGTCGAGTGTAACCGACTGTGAGATACTAGTGTAACATTTTCAAAAAATCTTGTTTTTTTTTTTTTGCTTAGTTTTGTGTGCGTTTTTACTTGTATTTGTTATTAAAATGTACGCCGAGTATTTTTAGTGATGTTTCGTTTTGTATTTGTATGTTTCCCGTGGGTAAGGTGCAGTTGCAGTTGTGTTTTCTGCAAACATGCAGGTGTTTACTATTCGTGGTCGAGAGCTTGGCGCCTGAGTATTCGGCCCAGTCTAGTATTGTGGTTATGATGGGGTTAAGGTTTATCTGTTTTTTAGTTTTAGGATCAAATTAAAGTCGTCGGCATATGCGCTTAGGCTAATGTTGGGATGAACAGTAAGTTTTTCTGCTAGTTGGTTGTATGCTATTACAAAGAAGATCACGAAAGTGGAGAGCCTTGAGGTATGCCGATTTGGATGGGTTGAAAGGAAGAGAGGTCGGAGTTGATACGAACCAGTATTATTCGTCATATAATTTTGTATGTAGTTTGTAATTTTTGGTCCTCTTTTACAAATAGCGAGTTGGTTGAGTATAGAGTGGATTCCAATTCTTTTGAAAGTTTTTGCGAAATCTAGGGATATGATGGATGCGTGGTTTCTTCTTGAGATAGCTCCTGCTAATAGATGGTCTACTAGCAGTATACTGTCCGTAGCTAATTTACCTTTTCTGAAACCAGTATCGTAGCTCATTGTATAGGAAATATTATCTACTTTAATAACATTTTGAAATTTCATCGTTTCAACTACTTATTCGGCCGGAATGGTGGCAGCAGTTGGGGTACTTTTTTTTTGGCACCTCCGGAAACTGCGTATAATACCGTTATTTTTCAAAACTTTTGTGACAAAAAAAAATCTTAAAATATAGCTGAAGATATACCCTATTATGTTCAAAAAGTTAAAAAATTCTATCTCGTAAAATATTTTTAATTTTGTTTTCGAAAATTGCATATTTTTTTATGTGTTTTACTGGTATAGCCCCTTAAATAGCATATGGACATGGAAATCTTTCTGAATTGGGGAGTATCCCTAATATCATCCCCGTTCCACACATAATTCTATCCTGAATTCGTTCACCGCATGAAGCAAAGTCCGACTGGGAAATTTCTGACAGAAACTATAATTATGGATATCACGACGTCTGTCGTTCTCCAATTTTTGTAAATTTTGTACTTAAACATAATTTTAACACTAATTTTTATAATGCCATTTTTTTCCAGCAAAATTTGTGATCCGCATCTAACTGCCTTTGAGCCAGAAGCCTTAGGTAATCTTGTCGAGGGAATTGATTTTCACAAATTTTACTTTGAGAATGGTAAGTAAATTTTAATATTTTTGAAGTGAAACTTTAAGCGCGTACTGCAATTGCGACGACTTAAAACGTTTTTAATTAGATTCAAAATCGGCACGCTGCCTGTAGTACCTTTTTAATTTTTTCAGCTAAGAGCCGATTTTGAAACTAATTAGAAACTTTTTAAATATTTTTGCTTAAATAAGTATTAATCGTCACAAAATTTGGTACCAGAAATTTTTTCAGTTGAATGTGCTATCGTCACTTTAATCTCACCTCGTTAAGAGGTGTTTTTATTTGATATCAGAAGCTTTTTAGATGACATATGTATCTACTTACATATGTTTCCATTGTTGTTATAAGTTTTTGTTTGAAACTCAAATGGGAAAAATTAACAAAAAGAATTCATATAAGAGTTAGCTATATGGGATCATTGCTACTAATTTTGATGAGAAAGCAAATTTTCGGAGATATGTAATGTACCCCGAAATATCTCAAGGGCTATACGGCCTAATACCTGGTCGAAATAAATATTGGGACACTTCATTTTTTTAACACAAAATCGTAAATGGCTTTTAGTTTATTTTTTTGTTATTTTATTCATAAACATAGAGAATAAATGAATTGAAAACAAATTCAAATTTTGTAATTTACTGGTTCTTTCCACGAAAATCTAAATCCTTTTGTTTGCTCCCTTAGAAATAATTATTGGTACACTAGAAAGAAAATATTTTTTTTAATATTATAGTCAGAGGAATAAAATGTATTTGTTTTACCTAATAGTGGGTACTGCCTCCATGATTTGAAATAACTTCAGCCAAGCGTTTAGGCATTGATATTACCAAATTTTTTAAGGTTTCTTCTTCAATTTTGGCCCATTCTTCGATAATTGCTTTCTTGAGCTCGGCCAAATTTTCAAATTGTCGTCCATTGCTATAAACTTTATTCGAGAGTATCCCCCAAACATTTTCAATCGGGTTTAAGTCGGGACTACAAGCTGGCCACCCCAAAAGATCAATTTTCCGATCCTCAAAAAACTGCTTTGACGCTTTGGATACATGGATTGCAGCGTTATCCTGTTGAAAAATCAACTTTTCCTCCCAGAATGTTTCGCTAAACGGTATCAAAACTTCGTCCATAAGGCTTATGTACATCTGAGAGTTCATTCGTGTTGAAACAAAACATATAGGGGATCTTCCAGGGTGTCCAAATGCAGCCCATACCATCAGAGATCCTCCACCAAAATTGCGAGCATAGCAGGACTTTCGTTCACGACGGATATCTCTCCAGTACATCATTTTTCCATCAGGACCATCCAAGTTGAATTTTTTTTCGTCACTGAAGATAACGTTTTCCCATTCACTTGTCCAAAATTTGTACTTTTCTGCAAAAAGCAGTCGAGCTGTTTTATGTCTTTGTAAAAGCATAGGTTTGCGAATCATTTTTTCATATTTAATGTTATT
>VNJO01005907.1:0-88049 GCA_008042535.1 Drosophila tani | reverse complement strand
GCTACAAATTTAGTTCTTAGTCTGGAGTTCTTAACTTAACACTTATATTTTAAACACGTTTTCTTATTATCTCTTATTCTTGTTACCCGCTTCGACTGTACTCCACTCTTGCTCTTATATCAGTGTGACCGCCTCTTCCTTTCCCATTTTCGCTTAACCTTAAACTACCTTATAATTACAATATACTAGATCCTGATATAGATCGATATCAAGGGTACTCATTAATACCAATCCTACATATGTACATTAGCTTACAATATTTATTAAAAAAATATTTAAATGGAAAAGTTTGTATTTTTATTATAAGGAAGAGGCTATCTTAATGTTTATAGATTTTACAATATTGTACTTAAAGGTGGAGTAATAATATTTTTATTTTTGTAGCCAGAAATCCCTAAAAGCAGCTCAAATCTTACCTAAAAATTAACAAAACTTGTGAACTATACAGTTCCCTTCACGCAAATACCTGTTTAAGTTTTGTTTTGTTTAAATGAAAGGGTTCACCAAATGTGGCTACAAAATCCTGGCGAAATACGATTCTTTTCTGCGAGCTAAACTCCCACTGAAAAGCATCGTTTTCGCGCTGCCTGTTTTCCGCTGGCAACTTTTGCACTAAAAAAGTTGCCCGTCCGTGTCAAAAGTTTCGCACATTCCCACCCCCGGCTCCCAGCTCCTGTTCCTGTTAAATGCGTAATGTTTGTACCCTCTGTGGCTGTGTGAAAGTTGGACCCTGTTTTGTGGCTTTCGCCTCAGAATTCAGACTTCAGACTTGAGACTTCAGGCGGAATGATAAATGGCCGTTCAATTCGGCTGAAAGCCTGTCGGTATGATTTAAGCCACGTCCACTCCGGCTCTGGCCAAATAATAAGGAGAAAAACAAATAAATTTACAATGAAAAATCGCAAACTTAGGGGATAGAAACATGATTTCTTTCAAGTCCTGCCCCCAAGAGGACCCCTTTCCGGGCAGTGTATTAGCAGGACCAAGCTTTCTTCCTGTTGTCCGTTGAATTTAGATTTATGGCTGTGAAATTAAGCGAGCGGAGAGTCGACAGTGGCCAGAATTGAATTTATTATGTGTGCCCCTCTTAGTATGCAACACAATATTCCTTTTGCGCTCGCAAAATATTTCAAATTCGCCACACAGATACGTGTGTGTGTGTGTGTGCTGAGTGTTTGCTACTTTGTGATTGTTCAATTTAAATATGCAAATTGAGAGCCGCTTAAAAACTGGCCCGGCAAAAAGATACCCAGCGACAAGGACGCGCCTAGCACAAAAAATGTAAATTTAACGCACAATTTACGCAGCCACAAAAACGCGCTACGCTTTTTTGTGTTTTAAAATAGAAATACGAGTAATAAAAAAATTAAATAAAAACCGAGAGAGAGCGCCTATAAAGCATTAAAACATAAAGCGTCGCTCTCGCCCGCCATAAACTTGCGCGGGGCGAGGCGGAAAATTAAAAAGGTTCGTCCTGCAACGCGAATAGAAAACATCGCGATAACAATGGCCAGGATATTAAAGGCAAAAAAGGAGCCACCTCTCACTGGTTCGAGCCAATGGCATTGGCCATAATGCTGAAAATTACCTCCTTTCGAAATGGAGCTTTTCATACCTAATTTTACGTGAACGCTTTACCTTAAAAAAGGGACTGCAATTATTTTTTTCGGCATGAAATAACGTTATTTACAGGAGATATAATTTGGAAAATTATTAACTTGATTTTTTTCATTTAAAAATAATATTTTAGAGGAATTTCAGAGCTTTAGAGTTAGGATTTATGAAGTTTAAGTGAGAGGGAGAGATTTCACATTTTTGTTTACTATAAAGAACTTTATTTAGTAAACATTTAATTTAGAAATTTAATTTATATTTTTTTTCTAACATTGGTTTTTGATTAATTTTAGAGAGAGGCCTTCAAGTAATAGTTTTACAATGAATAAACTATATTTACAGGAAATATTATTTAGAAAATAAATAAATACTATTTTTACCAAAATCAAACCTTTGTTTTTCATGAATTCTTTTCTAGACAGAATATTTAGTTAGTTTTAATCATAATTTAATTAACCCAAAGTAAGAGCTTTGATCCTTTAAGATTCCTTCAATTAAGTGACGGACAAGTAGAGTTATTCCTTTTTTGTGATTAAGACATTTCCCCATCTCATCACAAATTGGTTTAGCATTTCTGTGTACACATTAGCCTTCAGCCAATATCATATTCCCTTTCAAGTCCTTGTTTCAATATAATTTATTACCAACTACATAGAATGGAGAGAATATTTTGCGGAACAAGGCTAAGGAAGCGGAAGCGGAAGCAGAAACTTTGAGCAATTAGCGCCCAGTCAAAATGTGATACTTGAAGCCATCTTCGGTTTTGGAATTCTAATCAAAATTGATTGGCCCAACGGTTGCCGTGGCATCTGCGTGAATCTGTAGTTCAATTACAAAACGCGGCGCCACTTTAAAGTCAACCCCGACCACTGCCAGGACCCACGCTCATGCCCAATGTTATCCGAATTCCTTGGAGGGCCAAAGGGCCAAAGGGCACCACCGACACCCACCTGGCCCCCTGACTCCTCCGGGGCTTTGGTCTATTTCAGATCCTCCGGGGAGCTCGCATAGTTGTTTATTCATCAAAGCCAGCGAAGCGATAAACAAATATGGCGTCGGCGGCAACTTGGCGGAAGTTTGTGCTTTGTAGCTGCTTCCTGCCGTGAAGGCACACACATACACACACGCTCCCCTTAACCGCAGCCAAGATTGTTTTGGAGCACATAAATCAGCATCCGGGTCCTGTCAGCCAGATAGGAGGCTGCCATCCGCGGCTCATGTCTAGACAGCGGCGATAAGCAACTGACGCCGCCAGTTCCGCTCATTTTTTAATTTGCCAAATAATACGCCATAAATAAAAGTCACAGCGGCAAAGAGGACTTAATCGACACGTGCACTGGGAAAAATGTAGGAATATATGAATGAAATTGGCGAAAGTGTAGAGGTTCTTCAGGATTTTCAGTGTAAAGTTCGTAAACTTCCTGACTGCTTGAAATTTAATTAAAAAATTCAAATTTAAAAGAGAGGGAAGTTTCTTATAAGGAAAGAGCCTACAAGAATTTAAAAATAATAAATTAAAGAAGCCTTCCTTCTTATTCACATATTTTTAAGCAATAAACAAAATTGTTACATATTTTTCAGCTAAAATATTTATATAATGAGAAAAGCACCTCTAGAACACTTGGAACCTCCCAAGGAAAAGTGTAGAGGTTCTTCAGGATTTTCAGTGTAAGGTTCGTGAAATTTAATTTAAATATTAACAAGGAGGTTTTAATTAACTTAAGAAAATTAAAAAAAATAAGAAGGGGAAAAGCCTACAAGATTTAAGAAATTCCAAGTTTAAGAAGTCATTTTTTAGGAATATTTGCCATATTTATCAGTCATTTAGCAAATTTGTACTTTTCATAGTGTAAAGAATTTAGCATTAACATTCGGTAAAGCATTTAGCATTTAGCATTCTGTACAACATTTAACATTTTATGTTAAGATTCCACCGAGCTAAAATGAAATTAGTATTTAATAAAAAGGAAGGCTACGGTCACAATACGATTACAAACACGAAACCAAAGGCATTAAAAAGTACAAAATCAAAGAAAAAACCACGAAATAAATAAGAATCTACATTTAAACCAAAATAAAATTAATATTTTTTCCAACTAAAATATTTAAAAAATAAACCAAGAACCTTAAGAACCCTGAGAACCCCAAGAACCCCTACAACCTCCTTTCAGAGCTTCCCTTATCCTGCCCTCCACAGATCATTTGTCAAGTGGACTCGCTCGTTTGTCATAAACGTCGATTCGCTGCGGACCATTAGGACAAATGGAGGCAATTGCCCGTTTTCGCTATCACCAGAGGAGCACTCCCCAGTCGCCACTCACCTGCTGACGTTGTACCCGCCACTGGGACCGTGGAGGTGGTCACCGAACTGGGATTCGCAAAGGTGCGCACTTGAGGACGAAAATTGAATTTGGCCCCCGATGCCTTGGTGCCCAGGCCGATGTTCTCCTGATGCGACTTCCCGCTCCGCAGCACGATGTACACCTGTGTCAAAGGCAAAGGCGAAAGAGGGAAAAGGGAAATCATCATCACATCTCTCTGGGCTCAGGGGAGGAGGATACACTTACCTTGCTGCCAAAGATTAGGGCCAGCAGCAGGGTCACCGTCAACTGGGTGTGGCAGAAGAAGATTATGTACAGCAAATCCGGATTGGCGGGGGATTGCAGAAAGAGCCTGGAATACAAGTAGAGGAGGGAATCATAGAGAGAATTAATAGAGAAATCTAGAGAATATAGAGAACCATTTCCTGTCTGAAATATTATTTACATGTGCATGTTCCAGGGAATTTTCCGACTTGTGGCTTTTGAAATTACACTTAATGCTTCAGTTGGTTTACTAGGGCAAGGTTTCTTGGAATCATAAATATTTGTGGCGTTTTTGTGGTCAAAAGTGAGTTTGGCTAACCAAATAATATTTTTGTTATTTTCAGAAAAGCATTATTTATTCCAGGAAAAAGCTGAGATATAAATAACATTTAAGGAAATATTTTTAAGGGCTTTAAAAAGGTGAGACTACATATAGAATTTTACTCTGAATACCTTTTAATAAAAAAACTTAATTAAAATACTAAAAAATACATAAGAAAAGACTTTATTCTTGGTTTACTAGAGGTAGTTTCCTTGGAATCATAAATATTTATGGCATTTTTGTGGTCAAAAGTGAGTTTGGTTAACCAAAAAATATTTTTGCAATTTTTAGAAAAACAGTATTTATTCCACGGAAAAAGCTGAGATATAAATAACATTTAAGGATATATTTTCAGGGGCTTTAAAAGGGGAAACTCAATTAAGAATTTTACTCTGAATAATATTAAATAAAATCACTTGATTTAAATAGTAAAAAATCATAAATTAAAGACTTTAAAGCCTGCCCTCTCTTCAAATATTTTTTAACAGGACAAAAGTAAAATTTATATAATTTTATAATTTCAAAAACCCCCTTTAAATTCCCCTTACTTACATGGACACATTGAGGAAGCAGGTGAGCAGGAACTCATTGTAGATGGCCATCGATATGAAGCGGCTCTCGTTGAACTCCGAGGGGGCCTTCCTCACCATGATGCATAGTCGTACGCCCCAGGCCAGGAACAGGACCTCCACTGCAAAGAGCGGGAAGAAAAAAACAGGGGGATTAGTTCCTTTTGAGCACTTTGCCGGCTGCCGCCGACTCACTTTGAAGTTGAATTAACAAACTCGTGGTAATTACATTATGATTAAGTATCCCTGTCAGTAGTACTATTTTGGCAGCTTCACTTGACTTTCATGGCTGCGGAATACATTATTTTTTTCTGCACTTTTGGCAGCGAAATGAAAATGCATGTTGCCCGGGGGCCAAGTATTATGTTTCCCCCCTCTTTTTTAGGGAAATGTTCAGGCATGCAATTATAAATGTAATACGCGCTGCGCAGCTCTCTCTGGCTTGTTGCAAAGTCAAATGAAGTTATTTGGCAGCGAAAGTGCGTGATGAATGGCGATAATTGTTCTGCAGATAGAAGGACTCGCAGGAGCAGGAGGAGCACTCTCAGGAGGAGCACGAGTGCGATTCCCTCAACTTTTTTAATTAAGCGAGCTAGCAAGTGGAACGCGCAGCGATTCCTCGCAAAAGGCCACACTCTCCCGTTGCTCGAACACAGCTTTTGGCACGGACAGAAAATGGCAGAAAATATCCTTCAGTTACGTATGGAAAAGGACCCACCACAGGAGGTGTTTTGTGAAAATTTAAAGAGGTTTTTAAGGTTAGTTTTTGGTGGAAATAATGATTACCATACCTATATTTCTTAATTATAATGATTTTTTAAGATTTAAAGAGAGTTATGACTCGGAAAGGTAAAAAAAAGCATCCTAAGGCGCACAATTGCCAAAAAAAGGGGAAAAGCTATTAGTTTGATTTATATGTAAATTTTTGTGTGATTTTATATTTATTTTAATAATATTTTTAAAATTTTATTCGCAGTAATTAATTTTATTAATTAAAGAAATTTAGAGATAGCAATATTAAAGAGTATTGACCAAATTGGTGCCAGCAGTCGCGGTTATACCAATAATACAAATAAATTTTTTTTAGTAATAGTTAAATAAGTTTAATAAAATAAAATTAAATATATTAAGTGAAATTTTATATTTAAAATATTTTTTTTTAAAAAACAATTGAAGCTAAAGATATTTTGCCACAGGTGTTCCTTCTCCAACGCCTTATGCTCTCTTGGTTGGCTGCACTTTTGCATTCCGCCTTTTGCCTGCTTCGAAATTCATATTTGGCAGCCAACAAGGCGTATACGTAACGTGGGCATTGTAGTTTTTTTTGCCTTTAGATGCCCTTGAATTAGGGTTAACCTTCTTATCCAACTTACTCGACGTGAATGTGTAGTCCCACCAGTCTGTTTTGCAGAGAAACGCCTTTAGGTCATCGGCAGTGCGGCCCACGACGACGTCTGGCGGCGAGACGAGCGTCCTGACCAGCAGGCAGGTGCCAATGGCCCCGCAGATGATGCCCAGACGCTTGAGCAGGGCGGCATCTGTGATTTTCACAGCCTTGGCGGAGCGGACACGGAAAATTACCGATATCCTGCAGGGGGGAGAAATCAACGAAATTACAGTTATTTTCCAGGTATTACAGGTTATTAAGGGGTTGACTATGTCCTACCGCCAGGTCTTGAGCATCAGAGCTCCGTAGGTCAGGGAGAAGCCTATTTCACGCAGCCAAATGCGGGCGGTGCAGGTGTAGAGGTTCGGATTCGGATACATCACAATGTTCTGGAAGGTAATAAAATATATTTAATGGAATATAATCTTAAATATAAATATAAATTTTAGGCACAGTCTCTTTTTTAATTTTTTAAATATAAAAAGAAGTTTATTTTCTTGCTCTGAATTCCATTTTTTCAATTTTATTTTCCACAATTTCCTGTTCTTTTCATTTAAAGTATGGTTTCTCTTCAAGAGAGAAAATAAAATATATTAAATGCAATTTAATGTAAAATATAAATATATATTTAAGCACAGTCTCTACTGGATTTTTTAAATATAAAATAAGGTTTATTTGCTTGCTCTGAATTCCATATTTCCTTTTAATTTCCTTTAAAGTAAGGCTTCTCTTGAGTAAAAGAAATTCCCTGGAACTTCGCTTCAATATGTTTCAAGCTAAATACTTTTAAAATACCAATTCAAGCACTGTATTTATGACTCCTTCTCTGGGGAGAAATAATAGCTAATGACATGGATAATGGCAGACAATCGGGTTCAATGGAATCCCTCCTGTGACAATAGGCCTCCTCCCCAGCCTGTCAAGGACAATGGGTTTTTTCGAGGATTTGGCTTCTATTTTCGGTTATTTTCTTTTCACGCCTTGCACATATTAAAAAATCATAAGGCAAACTCTGCTGACAGCAGGACCCTCATCGTGTCGTGTCTATTGTTGCTAAATAAATCTGCCACACACATGAATATAGTACATAAATAAATCCTCCGATGTTCGATGAACTCTCGCTTAAAGTTGTTTATTTGGCCAACTCTCAAACCGGCAGCCCATTAGTTTGCATTCTCCCATCTCGGTCTCGGTCTGGGGCCATAAATCAATCAAATTAAATTGTGTAGAAATTGATGGGAATTGGGTTCGAGAGCCGTGTTTGCCAAGCGGTTTGCTATCTCATTTTTCACCAAATGCAAATTGTGCGGCGATTTATGGCTTCGAATTTTGAATTTCTCCCGGTTGAGTTGTAATAATGTACAAACAGACAGACTCGAAATGTATCAGCTGGCAGGATGGCTCTTAATTAATTCTGCTTGCCATCGATTATGCCACTCAATTGAAAGCAAATGGCTGAAGGACAACTTAAAGACTTCAAATAAAGTAAAACCCATAAAAGGATTTCTCTTAGAGGAATTCCAACACTCGCTTGACTAAGCCTTGAAAGTTGATCAGAAAAATGGGATAAGGATGGAATATTTACTTACCGTGCAGTAGATGAAAAAGGCGCCCAAGGCGATGACCCTCAATAAAGCAGGACTGGCGGCCCTCACCACCTGGTGGAAAAGAAAAGAAAACATAACAAAACATTTCCAATTAGTTCTGGTACAAAAAAAGTCGGGCAAATTTAAATTGAAATCGTTTAATCCGCACAATTTCACAGGGAGCAAGGAAATCACTGCAGGACTCCGCAGTGTTGGACAGAGCTCACACTCTCACTCTATCTCTCTGGGCAGGATGTGGGGCGGCATGTTTAGCGCCATTTAATTAGTTTGGGCACAAACACACAGGACATCGGGACATGGAGGGAGACACAAATGCGACAGGATCGCATTACGAATGAAAACAGTTTAGTTGGCTAGTTGCCTTGGGACGCGAGAAGCGGGCAAGTGGAACAGCCATGGGATGTGGATGTGGATGTGGAGGGCAGGGACATAGGGCAGACAGCACACAAATGTCAGACAGCGACAAGGGAATAGAATAACTCACTTCCTGCGCACTCAAGCTACCAGTTTCTAACACACAAGCACTGAAAAAATTATAAATAAAGTCCAACAAATATAATTAAAATTATATTTAAAGCATAAAATTACCAGCAAGTTTTAGGACATTTTTTAATATTTTATAAAACAATTGCAAGAATATTTGCTGATAGAATTTTCCAATTTTTTCCTCAGTGTAGCCATATTACATCCTTACTGCAACGACAAAGTTGCGAATGGCTTAAATCCCGAGTGCCAGAGTGCCAGAGACAATGGGACGCCGTCAGCTGGACTTGCTTGTCCTTCTAATGAGCCACCAGAACCAAGTGACTGGTCAGGACCCTGCACATCCTGGCGACAGGAAGTGGGCGTGTGCAAGCTGTGCGAATGTTTGCACTTCCGTTTATGCGCGACAATATCCGCTGTCCTGCTGGCTTGTCGCCTGTCAGCAGGATGTCCTGTCCAAGCCACGTACAAAATTAACTCGATTCTAACAATGCTAAGCCGCTTAGCGGCTCAATGATGACAACAGCTTAGGTTTTGGCCGCGCCCCAGGATCAGCGGAATTTGACGAGGCAATGCACACAAAAAATGTGACAAAAATATATAAAAAATAGACAGAGAAAAGTCGAAAAACAAGCATGACGATGGACAGGTTCCGCTGGTCCATGGTCCATGGGGATAATACCATTATAATGGCTTAACAATTTCGGTTGGGACTGTCGGTGATTTATCAGAGCTTTTAATTCCACAAACTGTGATTCGGAATCTCGTCCTGGGAGAAAGCGGATTAGGATTCCCTTACCCAGAAGCAAGAGCGTGAATTGTATTTTGGGTTTAAAACCTAAATTTAAATTACTTTTCCATTGGCCTTAAAAATAATTTAATATTTTAAATATATTTCCAGGAAACCCCCAAAATAAAAAGCCCAATTTTCCCTCTTAGAAAAGTCAGCGAAAAACAGTGAGCTCTAGATTTTTCCGGCACGATTTCTTGAAATCCTTATGACTCCCTTCGGAGGATGGGTGGCAACTCACCTTAACCTGCTGGTAGCGGAAGGTGAACCAGGCCGCCGGCGGCAGGAGGCCAATCACGATGCAGGCCAGCGCCAGGATGCTCGTCCGCATCGGCCAGTTGAGGGCGGCAATGCAGGGCGAGGAGTCCTCGCAGGAGTCGCATCCCTCGGCGCACGGCAGACACTCGTACTCGCTATTGCTGTTGTACGTTGAGTTCTTGCCCTAATACATATTTAATGAGAATAAGGCTCTTACGGCGGCCACTTGGCTTGGACTGGGGCTCGGGACTTACCAGCATCAGCTTCTCGTACTCCTCCTCCAGCAGGCTGCCGTTGAAGAACTTGTGCAGCGAGACCACGTCGGGGAAGTAGAATCCCTTGCGGCACAGGCACTTGTAGGAGCCGCGCCGAAAGCCCAATCCCATGATGGCCTCGCACTGCGAAATGCGAAATTCGAGATGAAAATTAAGTGCTGACTGCGGAGTTTTTCGAGGGTCTGCACTGCACGAAAAATGGCAACTCAAAGGTGGGTTAAAATAAAGGTTTAAAATTTTAGAAGGGAAAATTTTGGCAACTGATTTTTAAGCTGATTTTTTATAAACTTTTTTTTTATTATTAAAAAAATATATTTCAGGTATTTTGTGATTAGAGACCTTTGACATTGGCTCTTGACACAACCATTCCTCGCTTTACGGCCTTTATTCCTTGAAACTTGGCCGTATAGAGAAACGCCGTATAAGAAGCGGCCATTAAGCGATGTATGTCAATTTATAAATATATTAAAATAAATTAAACTTAATGCAACTTTAGATATCAAGAAAATTCTCAGAGAAAATTCTTGAATTTGAAATTGATCCTATATATATTATAAAATATTTTAAAAACCTTCAGAATTATTTTTCTGTATGTAACCACACCGAAATCCTTACCATTGTGGTCCGCTGTTTGCACTTGTCCGTGCCGGCGAAGATGTTCAGTGGCCGCTTGGTGCCCGGCGTGTGGCGCTGCGGGCACTGGTCGATGTCCACGCGCCGCAAGTCAATATCGATGCCAGATGTGCCCCTGCAAGGAAGCAAGGAAGCAAAACACACACAGTCAGCAGAAGGCGTTAAAAATTTATGTTATTAATTTGTCAGGCCAACAATCAACTGGGCGGCACTTAAGCCAAATGGCGCCATTTATAAGCCTGATTCAATAAAACCTGTGTACCGTCAGCGAGGGATATTTATGGAGTCCAAGTTCTACTTCTATTTCCTTAGAACCCGGCGATAACAAACAATAAATTCTTACACTGATTGTGCATATGCCTGTGAGCTTCGCACAAAAAAAGGGATAAACTAACATGCGTGTTTGGTTCCGGAAAAAATAGCAGAAAATTATTTTCTTGCTGTCGCTGATGGGAATGGGAATGGCAACGGGTTGGCCTTGTCGTTTTACAAAGACATAAAGCCATGAAAAGGGTGCCCTAAGCTCCTCCTTCGTCAGCTAGTTGGAAACCCAATATGCCTTCGCAAAGGGCAGCCACCCAATTACACGCATACCTAAGCAGAATCCAGCAGGCGAGTCTAGAGAGAGAGTCCTGCGGGCAGACAGCTGGAGGTCCTCTCGGCCGGAACACATGTAGAATTTTACGCATAATCTCAGCCTCTTCCCACTCGTCCCTCGTCCGCATTTTCACGCCTCGTCCTTTCACCAGGCTTTCAGCTTTCCCTATTTTTCCTGGCAGGTTTTCCCGAGGAAGTTTTGTTGTGTGCGCCATGATCCCTTCGGCAGTTTGGTTTTGTGTTTGTTTGCCTTTCTCTAGTTTCTTTAGTTTTCTTAAAGCCTTCTTGAAGGCGCCAAACTATTGACGAAAGGCTATTTCTCTTACAGATTTTACAGTGGTTAAGTTATGTAGTCTTGTTATTTTTTACGAAAATAAATAAAGTATTTTTCTCTTACAGATTTTATAGTAGCTAAGTTATGTAGTTTTTTTTTGTATTTTAAATATTGTTAAAACTACAATTTCTTAAAATTTTAAGAGGGCGACATCTCTATTGGTTTAAAAACACATAATAACTCCTCCACATAATTTATAAAAATATAAAATATTATAGGGGAAAAAATATGAAACTTTCAAAGCCCATTTCTAGTTCAATTGTAAATATATTTTATGCATAAAAAAGTTTAAAAGTTCATAGCTTTTTTAAAGGCTTGAAATTTTAACTCTTTCTTTGTCTATAAATGGTTATTTTTAATTAACTTAATTTAATTTTATTTAATTAAAAAAACTCAAAAATTAGTTCTTAATAATTCGAAGCTCCAGTTTCTTCTCAACTCTTTACAGCAGATCCCCATTGCAAATTGAAATTTCTCAATAAAAAACCACCTAAAATATTATTGAGGCAGGGAAGGGTGTAGTACGATTTTCATTTCGTTTTCTTCAAAGGGAAAAGTTCCTCTTACGCTTACGCACTTTTCGCTCTCCTTTTCAATGTCCTTGCGCCTGACTCCTTCGTCGGCCATAATGGGTTTGTCCCGGCGATATCCGGTGGCGGGCCTTGGATTTCGGTTAAGGAATTGAGAAGGAGTTCGGAGACGGGTGTTCGGGACGGGTCTCCGGCTGTCAGTTAATATTGACATATCAGTTTGTATTTATTTGATTGTTTCTGACAACTTATTGATTGCGAATCGGGCAAAAGGGACTGCTACGGCTGGGAAATGCACAGCGGCGGCCAGGGACTACTGGCTGCACAATGGCCATATTACATTATCGTAATGATTATGTTAATTCCCGGCCAGTTGATCCCAACGCCTTTATGTCCGGGACCCGAATGGCCTTTTTCTTTGCGTCCTTTTTCGTCTCCGGATATGTGTTCGTATGTTATTTCTTCAATTCTTATTCCTTATTCTATTTGCTGTGGTTTCATTTTCCCTACTCATTTTTTTTTGCCTTTGTCCGTGTCCGTGTCGTCTCTGGCTTTGTTGTTGTTGACAGTTTTTGAAGATAATTTGTAAACGGATATTAGAAAATAAGCTGATTGGAATATATACACACTGGGACGTGTTGTGTGTGTCTTCCATATTGATTTATTAGTTTGTGCCCTAAGCCCAGGCCATCCGGAAAGATACATAGATGCGGATGTGACAATGTTTGCCTATCACTTGATTTATATATGACAAACGCCTTTCCCTATCCCGGCTAATGCCTACAAATGAGCCATAATCGAAGCCTGTTGAATTCCAATTAAGGCTGAAGGGAAATTTATAATTTAATAGTGAAGTGTTCTAGCCAAATTTCGAGTGCAATTTAAAGCTGTGCAGCAGGAAGCAAGATTAGGTTAGAATGCATCTTGGCATTCCTCGCACGTGCTGCAAACACGCACTACGTGCATAAGTGAAATGCATCTGAGGGTAGCTTTGGGACTCCGGTTTTCCCTACTCCATATAATACCCGCCATATATCCGTGCACGTGCCAGCTATTTAAAATTGGCGACAGCATCAGCTTCGGTCTCCATTTGCGAGTTCATAAGGATGGGTTTAGGGCTTAGGGCTAGGACTGTGCTGCGTAGCCAAAATATGGCAACAACTTTATTGCAGAGTGGCAACGTAATGGCGTGTACCATCCGAAACCCCAACCGCAGCCATCACGCATACAGTTTTGTAGCCAGCTTGTAAACAACTCATCTGCTGCGCCACATTACGTATACGCCGTGCGTGCCACAATTTTCGGTCGTGGCAGCTAATGCACGTAATCAGTTTTGTAGTTTGCACCTCGCTCGGGTAAAGTGAACGGTGGCCAAAACAACACCCAACACACCCGCACACACACTTCATCGGCCATATTTTGCAGGCCTCCCTACACGGTGAGGAAAATTGTGTTACTATAAAAGAGCAGCCTCGAAATAGAGAGAAAATTCTGCAGAGTATGGCCTGGAATTGGGTTACTTAATTCCAAAATAAAATGTAGAGTTCAGTTGAAAATTAATCAGTAATATTTCTTATACTTAATTCCAAAATAAGTTAAGCTAGTTTAGGCTAGTTTAGAGCAACACCTTTTCCCAGTGTAGCTGTTATTTCCAAACTAATTTCAAATATGGCCCGATGACAGGCCCGAAATGGATGTCAAACCTTTTTGGAAGTTTGGGCCAAAATCAGGGCTTACAGCGAGGCCACCACATTAAAGCAAATATTTTTGGCAAATTCCATAGGGAACTTCACCCTTAAATGTTCAGAGAGAAAGTGGAATTTGCCTCGAGATCTGCTGGAAAATTCTACGAAATACAGCACTTTAAGCTGCTTCTGCTCAAGAGTTATGAATATTTGTTTTTTGCCAAAGCAGACTTCTCCGAATTTATGGTTTATGTATATCTGAGAGGGCCGACATGTTGCACATGCAAACTCATAATCAAGCACACATTCAGACCGCTGCAGCCGGGGCTCACAAAGGCTGGCTTATTGCCTGATATTTGAGATTTCCGCTTCCGTTTGCATCATTATGCCGGGGCTGGGGCTGGGGCTGGGGCTCCAAGGATACGGGCAGAGTGAGCCATATTGCAGCAGGATGGATACTCGTACAATACTCGTAAGTCAAGTAAATACAATGCCAGGATTACAGTTCGCATTTACAGTCTCTGTCCGCCCCTGCGGCCTGCTCCTGCTCCTGCTTGTCCTGAGCTCCCCGTTTAATATTGAAACTTTGCCGGAACCCGCAGAGTTGTGAGCGCTAAGCGAAACTTAAATGAAATCAAATAAAATTATTGCCCCAGCAGGAGGCTCTGGGAGAGGTCCTTTTGCCTCGTCGCAGCGGGCGCCTAATGTGATTTGTGTCCTTCTCCTTGGGCCGCCTTGCGCCGCCTTCTTGGCCAAATAATTTATAATAAAATTAACTTTAACTTAATGTGGATGCTTATTGTTTCGGCTTGGCTTGGCTTTGCCTGCATATTTCATGCAATTAAGAAAAATGAGGCAGCTACACACACCGCATAGCAAATGAAATTAATTAGCCAGTTTCCGCCACGCTCGCTTAGCACACTCTCCCTCTCTCTCTCTCTCTCTGAGCTTTTTTTTTGCTTCCGCCACAACGTAAACAAATTAATTTTGCCAACTAATGGGAAACTGATAGCAGCACATTATTAACATGAGCCGGACACGGACATGGTCTGGTGCGGCATCTGGCCACCAGTTAGCAGCGCGGCGAGAGTAAACTTTCTAGCAGGAGCTGGAGCTGGACTGGACCTCAACTTTGGTCATTTTTCCCCCGACTCCGTCGTAAGCCGCTGAAACAAATGAGCTTTGTTTGACGTGGTCCTGCTGCCGGACTGCATTCTCTACCGAATATTCCACTGTTCCTGGCTGGCATCGGCATCCCACTGACCCTAACTGGGCAGCCGCGTTCCCAACTCGACTGAACTAACGAACTTTTAACATTTCCACATTAATTCTGTCGGCGAACTACAGTGGTCGGAGGGGTCTCTCAATTAGGCAGCGGAAGCAACTACTAAATTGAACAGCAGAAACTTTTAAATATATATTTAAGGGAGCCTTAACTGGGGAGTATATATTCTTTTCCTTTTTTTTAAAAGAAAATAGGGATATTAAGGAGGGATTTAAAGGTTAAGTGTATTAAATATGAATAAAAACCAAAACCTAAAACATATGTAACAGGCTAAATAGGTAACATATAAGTTGGTCACACTATTTTAGCTTTCGAGCGAGGAGAAAGAGGAAAGAGAGCGCCAGAGAGTGCTACTAACGTGCAGCGAAGTTCAGTCTCGATCGAATTACATACATATGTATGTATGTATGTATGTACTTATTACATATTATGTACACAAGTACATATGTATGTATAAAGCAAAGATATGAATAACAGAAAATAAAAAAAGACTTGTTCATTTAAAACAAAAAACATTTTAAAGCAAAAAACATTTTAAAGCAAAAAACATTTTAAAATAATAGAAATTATGTTACATTTCGTTCTGTGTAAGCTCCAGAGATTCGGAAAAATCTGAGGCATTTCCTACTCCTATAAAAGCCACATTTTCCTAACAAACCACGGTGCCTTCCCTTAGCTGGGCTGGACCTAAATTTATGTTGCAACTAATTGCAGGCAGTCGGCGGCAGACAGTTGCCTTTTTCCTTTTCCCATAAGGTCCTGCCTCCATTTCCTCCGTCTGCCTGCGTGTGAAAATTTATTGAGCGTGGAAAGTCATCGAACGCGCATAGCAAGTATGTGAGTGGCGGCGGCGGGAGTTTTATAATTGATTGCTTTAATTAAATTTTGAAAACGATGTCTGGCAGCCAGCCAGTCGGGGAGACCCACCTGCGAGAGAGAGCATCGCCTGGCTTTTGTGCGTTGCGCATGTAATTAAATTTTAAACGCTTACTTAGGCCGAAGCCAAAGCGAACTGCTTGCAATAATTACGGAAGCCATTAGGCAAGGCTTTGCCACGGCTCGGAACACCTTTACAATACCAGATATGCTCCTGTCCTGGGTGCAATTGGTTTTGTTTGGATTGGCAGCCACATGGGCATTTCAGTGGCGGGTCGATTGGCCCCAGAGGAACTTGACCTGGTTTCAGAGGCAGTATTACCAGTCGGAATGTGAGTTTTAAGGCAAATATATTTTTGTTAAGCTTTTGAAAAGTAATTCTAAGGGCCAGAAAATGTATTTATGAGTTCAAGAAGCAAGAGGGAATTTTTAAATAAGTAATACTTACATTATAAAATAAAAATCTTCACTTATTTATTTAGAACAAACTGAAAACTTTATAAAGAGCTAATTCCAAGCGACAGAACATTTTTTTATGAGTTTAAGAAGCAAAGGGAAATTTGTATATATATAATACTTACATTATAAAATTAAAATCCACTTTAATTTACTTAGAACAATTTTAAAACTTTATAAAAAATTTAAATAAATTCCCTTAAAAATTTCCAGGGGACCAGAGACTCCGTTTTACCACCACTCCCAGGCCAGGAGAAACTCCTCAAACCTTGGAGACGCGTATAGTGTATCCTTGCTATTGCTTCAAGCCCAAGCTGAAAGGCTTGGTTAATCCTTTGGAGAAGAGAATGATAGAGACCAAGGAGCTGTTCTTTTTGAATTAATAATGGAACTATAATTTCTAAATATGAATGGGGAATCAAATATAAATAATCCCCCCTATAAAAGCAGTATATATATATCTAGAATCATTTTATACCGAAAAACTCTTTTCTTTCAGCTTTAAACATTGTTTTCGACATTAACTCAATTCTTTTGTTCTACCAATCCCCAAGCAGACTTAATCCGACGCAGAAACAGGGATTTAAATCATATTTACAGACTTCCAGCTTACTCTCCAATGATTTCTAATATAAAACAAACAAGATATTCATCATGCAGCTCTGGCAAAAAAACCCCAAACGAGTCAAGAGGGATTGCAGATGGGGCGAATAACAAGAGCCACGTAATCCTGGCCAGCGCCCAACCAGGACAACAACTCAGCCACTAAGTGAAAATAGTTTGTTGGCCAAAATGCAATCTGCTGTCTGCTGTTTGTGTCTGCCAGCCAAGTGATAATTGCGAATTATGGATGAAGTAGAGTGGAAGTGCAGACAACAACGATGACGGACTGTACTGTACAAAAAGGGCGTTTTGTCATAAATATCAAAGTGGTTTTCAATTAGCAAACTGTCATCAGGCTGAAGGTACTCAGGACAACAAGAAATAAGAGCTTGAATTCAGGGAATCACAAAATTAAAGGAAGATTTAATGGCAGAAAATTACATATTCAGGGAAAGGAAAAATTAAATATTAAATATTATTAAATACAAGAAAATTACTCATTCAGGCAAAGGAATTAATTAAATATTGTTGTCTTAAAATTATATAGTTCAATTGAGTTCTCTCCTCTCCAAACTACATAATTGGCTCGTCGTTTTCTATTCACTTTAGAAAGAGCACCCGGCACCCGAAAAAAAATTTCAATTGAAAAAGTTCTCTAACAGCCCGGAAACAGAAAAACTATTTGGTAGGAAAAGGAAAAATTATTTAAAGTGAAAAAAATAGAAGGAGAAAAACACACAGACAGTTAGCTGGGGGAAATGGAGATGAAAAGACAGCAGCACGTTATAAAGTTTCATAAGAATGTTGTGCTCTTTTAACGCACTCTCCTTTTGGCCCCGATGCGTGAGCGGAATTCGGTATCCTTCGGTCCGAAGTTCGATGGTGGAAAGTCCTAAAACTAAAACTCGGTCGGTGGCACATTGCACGTGCCGCACCAGAGAGCTGGCCATTCAGCTATTCAATTACTTTTCCCATTCCCATTCCCATTCTCAGACAAAAGCCAAAAACTGCCACTCGCTCAGTTTTCCGGCTTTTCCAGCCACCCGGCGAGTGTATGAAAAACTGAAGGAAAACTGCTCCGTTGGCACTTAGCGTGTCATTGCAGTTTTCTTACAAAATTTCCCAAGCTGCAAATTATTTATAGAATGCTCATCCGCTGGCATCCGTCATGTGCATGTATGAGCCATGTGAGGCTTTGTTATGGGAGAACACTGAGAAAAGAGGGGCTGACCAAAGATATTATAATCTTTAAGATGACCTTAGAAAAAATTTCTTCCATTAAATCTTTCTTTATTTTTTTTTATTTTTATTTTTTTGATTTTAACGCTCTCAACTTTGAGTGAGCGAAGAGAACGTGATTTCCATCGCCAGCTGAAAAATAGCTTGCATATTGCAAAGCAAATTTATGTACTAAGAAAAGAGGGTTTTACGAAAGGCATTATAGTCTTCAAGATGAGCAACGGCATACGATTTTTTTACTATTTGCTCTCAACTTTGTGCGAACAGAGAGAGCGCATTTTTCGTTGCCAGCAGAAAAATAGCTTTCATATTGCAAAGCAAATGTATGAGCATTTGTTGGGAAACACTAAGAATAGAGTGATTAGCTAAAGACGTTATATCATCTTCAAGATGAGTAACTTCATAAGATTATTTTACTATTTTAAAATTTGTTCTATCTCTCGCCAGCAGATAGCTTTTATATTGCAAAACAGATGTATTTCCGTTACGGATCCATTGATTTATTAATTTCAAGAGAATTTGATTCAGAATATTGTAATAATAACTCCTTAAAATAATGTTATTGATTTCTTTAGATTAAAAATTCTATATCTTTTTAAATATTATAATTTCTAGCAGTGCTTACTTGAAGTGATAGGTTCCATTTTCGTAGCCAAAGAACGGCACCGTGTAGGTCAGCATCCAAATGTTACCGCCACCGCAGTCGTAGTAGGGTTTGGACCATCTGCCATCCTCGTACTTCACAGCCAGGGTGTCGTCCTCGACGCGCTCCTCAGTGCGGTTTGAGTAGAGATGAAAGGCTGCAAGGGCAAATGGAGGGAAGGAAGGAAGAGGGGTGTTCAATAGCGTCAATCCATTATGCAGAATGTAATTAGAGGACCCAGAAATCGATAAGCCTTTCAAGGCATTCGGCAGCTCAGCCATGCAGCGAGCGCAGCCAAGGGAAGGCACTGAGAGAATTTATTACATTTCTACAGAATTAAGAACCCAGCAACCTGGTCCCATTCAAACCCTGAACTGTCAAGACCCCCAACATACGACTTTCGACAAAAGTTCCAAATAAGTAACACATCCCGGCAAGACGTAAAGAAAAATCAGTTATTTATTTTATTACAAAATTTGAAAATTTTCATAAAATATCCCTCAAATTTAACAAGTTTGTAAATCGGTGAGAAAATGAATCCAGACCGCAACCCCAACCAAAACCCCATCCGGAGGATGGATCCCCTGGTGGAGCCCGTCTCCCCCATGCAGCGCTTATCCGCGGCTGGCTTCCGCGATCGCCGGGCTGTGGTCGAGACCTACCGCGGTCCTCAGGCGAATCCGGACGATGCCATGCTCCCGATGCCGCCACACAACAAGGTCCAGGATTTCGGCAAGATGCTCCAGAATTTGCAGCGGAAATTGGCCATGCCGGATCTCTGGCAACGCACCCTGCGTCTCCTGAAGAGACGCTTCTAGGAAAACCAGTGCCATCATATACACCACCATAATCCCCACAAAGAACATGTTTTAAGTGTGCTCGATTTAAGGCTCCGGAAGAGTTTTTACAAATACATAAGTTTATGAAGTTCTAACTTGCTTTCTTTTCAAAGGAATTTAAGCAGGAATATTAAGAGCAGGGGTCGGCAGCGTTCTTATTTCTGTTAGGTTATTTCTGTTAGGTTATTTCTGTTGGGTTATTTCTGTTAGGTTATTTCTGTTAGGTTATTTTAAGGACTATTTCCTCCAGTGTCCCACTTGAATAGTTTGCATTGCCTAAGCCAATCCTGCGACTAATGACTTTATAACTGCAAACACGCGGCCTTGAATGACTTCCTCCCTCCTTTCATAGCTCGCTGATGAATAAACCAAAAATGACGAGGCATTAAAAACAGATCAGGAAATGCACCGACGCCATATAAAAGCAGCCTGCCTCTTTAGAAGGACTCCATCCGAGCGGGAACAAGATGAGTAAGCTGTTCGAACGCCTGGTGCCGGCGCCCCTCGACCAAAGGGTCACCTCCCTGGATGCCTGCGCCTACTTCTATCGCTTCGCCACCGTCCTAGGCTGGATGCCGCCGGAGGAGGAGGGCTGGCCCAGGTGGACTTACTTCCTGTGGACAACGACCACCATGCTGCTGGGTGTGGTCTATCTGCCCCTGGGCCTGACCCTCACCTATGTGAAGCACTTTGACCGGTTCACGCCCATGGAGTTCCTCACCTCGCTGCAGGTGGATGTCAACTGCGTGGGGAATGTGATCAAGACCTGTGTGACCTTCTCGCAGATGTGGCGGATGCGGCGGATGAACGAACTGATTGCTCCGCTGGACGCGAGCTGTCGCACACCCAGCCAACGCCAGATCCTGCACAATGTGGTTGCTCGGGTGAATCGCATCATGATATTCTTTATGTACATGTACTTTGCCTTTAGCACTCTGAGCCTCTTCACCTCCATTGCGGCTGGGAAGGCTCCGTGGCAGTTGTACAATCCGTTTGTGGACTGGAAGCAGGGCACCTGGCAGCTGTGGGTGGCCTCGATGATGGAGTTCCTGGTGCTATGCATTGGGGAGTCGCAGGAGTTGCTTTCGGACACGTTTCCCATTGTGTTTATATCCTTGTTTCGCGCCCATCTGGCGATTCTCAGGGATCGCATAGAGAATCTGCGGCAGGATGACGAGCTCAGCGAGGAGGAGAACTACGAGCAGCTGGTGGCCTGCATTCAGGATCATCGGACCATTATACAGTGAGAATCTCTTAAAAATGTGTCCAGAAGTAGGCTATACAATTTATTAAAAATAATTTGTAGCCAAGTTTTGGGCTTTATTTTAAATTGATTTAAAATCTTCAAGATTTATGCTTTTTTTTCTTATGTAATGATGACTTTTTCATCTTTCAGATGCTCTGACATAATCAGACCCATGCTATCGGCCACCATCTTTGCCCAGTTCATGCTTATTGGCATCGATCTCGGCCTGGCCGGCTTCAACATCCTGTTCTTTCCTAACACCATCTGGATGATCCTCTCGAACATAGCCTTCATCCTCGCCATTTGCACCGAGAGCTTCCCGTGCTGCCTGCTCTGTGAGTTCCTCCTCGAGGATTGCTCCCAGCTCACCGATGCCCTGTTCCACTCCAACTGGCTGACCGCACCCAGGCGCTACAAATCGGCGGTTATATACTTTTTGCATCGCGCCCAGCAGCCCATTCAGTTCATGGCGGGCTCTATATTTCCCATTTCGGTGCAGAGCAACATTGCAGTGGCCAAGTTCGCCTTCAGTATCATAACCATTGTCAATCAGATGAATCTCGGCGAGAAGTTCAAGAGAAATATGGACATGGGGGATCAGGAGCCATGAGTGGTGGGGAGGGGTGGGAAGGGAGAAGTTTTAAAACACAAATATTTGCACGACGACACTTTATGTAGCCAGTGCTTGCACACTCACTAAACTTGCACGTTCAAGTGTGTACACACTTGCAGAATTCAAGCGTCTGGCCGCCAGGGGGCGTGCAGTAGAAGGGGGGAAATGTAATAAAATGTTTGAACAAAATATTCTAAATTGTAGAGAGAGTTTGTGATGAACAAAAAAAATTTATTTAAGCTTAATAGAACAAAAATTATGCCTCTATTTAATTATTATTATTTAGTAAGGCCATATTTTCTTAGGTTTTATTCTTTAAAGTTTGGTTTATCAATCAATTTGGCTAATTCCACTATTAGTCGAAAGTTGTTCTCACTTTTAACAAAATATTCCAAATTGTAAAGAGAGTTTCTGACAAAAAAATAATCATTTAAGCTTAAGAGAACAAAAAGCATGCCTCTATTTAATTATTACTATTTAATAATGCCATATTTTCTTAGATTTTATACTTTAAACCTTGTTATAACAATCAATTTACCAAAACTTTTTCTCACTTTTAACGCCCTGATTGAGTTATTAGCAAAATCCATTTAACAATTAATCGTATAATTGACAGTTGACAGACCTGCCTGCCTGCGCCTCAATAATAAATCCCGGGTTCGCACCTCCACCTCGTGACCTGTGACCGGTGGTTAACTCTAATTACAGGCCACAAAGCGATGGGGCGTGTCCTGGGCCCAGGAAATCGAGCAGCTGTCCAATTATCGTGGGTATATAAGGGCCTGTCACCTGCCTTAGTCGGTCAAAGGTATTAGTGGCCATGGTGCTGTTCCGGCTCATTCATCCGGCGCCGCTGGACGAGAAGGTGCAGTCCCGCGAGGGGAACATTTACCTCTACCGGGCCATGTGGCTCATAGGGTGGACACCGCCCAAGGAGGGCATCCTGCGGTACGTGTACCTCTTCTGGACCTGCGTGCCCTTCGCCTTTGGGGTGTTCTACCTGCCCGTGGGCTTCATCATTAGCTACGTGAATGAGTTCAAGAACTTTACGCCCGGCGAGTTCCTCACCTCGCTGCAGGTGTGCATCAATGTGTATGGGGCTTCGGTGAAGTCCACGATCACGTACATATTCCTCTGGAGGCTAAGGAAGACGGAGATGCTGCTGGACAACCTGGACAGGAGGCTGCAGAGCGACAGCGATCGGCGGAAGATCCACGATATGGTGGCCCGCTGCAATTATGCTTTTTTGATCTACAGTTTTATATACTGTGGGTATGCAGGATCCACTTTCCTGTCCTATGCCCTCAGTGGTCGTCCTCCGTGGTCCGTGTATAATCCTTTTGTGGACTGGCGCGATGGTTTGGGCAGTTTGTGGATTCAGGCCATCTTCGAGTACATAACCATGTCCTTTGCCGTGCTGCAGGACCAGCTCTCAGACACCTATCCCCTGATGTTCACCATTATATTTCGGGCGCACATGGATGTCCTCAAGGATCATGTGAGGAATCTGCGCATGGATCCGGAGCGCAGCGAGGCGGATAATTATCAGGATCTGGTCAACTGTGTTGTTGATCACAAGATGATACTGAGGTGGGTCTTCTCTAGTTACCAAATTTTATTTAATTATTTAATTTTTTAGATGCTGCGACATGATCCGCCCCATGATATCCCGCACCATCTTCGTGCAGTTCCTGCTGATTGGCTCCGTGCTGGGCCTGACCCTCATCAATGTGTTCTTCTTCTCGAACTTCTGGAAGGGCGTGGCCTCCTTCCTGTTCGTTATCACCATCCTGCTGCAAACGTTCCCCTTCTGCTACACCTGCAACCTCCTGCTGGACGATGCCCAGGATCTGGCCAATGAGATTTTCCAATCCAACTGGGTGGACGCGGAGCCTCGGTACAAGGCCACCCTGGTCCACTTCATGCACCACGTCCAGCAACCCATCATATTCATTGCCGGCGGCATATTTCCCATCTCCATGAACAGCAACATCAGCGTGAGTCGGGGATTTCATAGATACTGAAGCTTCCTCTCATCCTTACCCTCTCTTAGGTGGCCAAGTTTGCTTTCAGCATCATCACCATAGTGCGGCAAATGAATCTGGCCGACCAGTTCCAGTAGGATTAGCCTCGGTTCCGTCTCGCCAAAAATTATTTCGAATTATCCTGCAACAAGGACTGCGATTCTTTATGTCCGTGATTTGCATAAAATATGTATATGTTGCGGCTTATCTCATAAGATTTTGCCTGATTTAGTTTGGTAAATGGTAATGGCAACGGCAAAGGATGTGAAAGTCTGACTGAATTTGCAAATTGTGTTAACAGACGGAAATTACAAGGACTCGGCCGAAGGCTCAGGAAAATATTTCCCCCCAGAAAGAGAAGGAGCTGAAGCAACCACAGGAAGTACATATAACCGTTTACATATTGTATGCGATTTTTATTTAAATTTTATGTTAAACACGTGACTTGTAACCAGCGAAAAGGCGGCGGAGGAATATAATAATATAAAACGGATCGCCCAGTCTGCCTAGGGAGCTGGAAAAAATGGAGACTGGGTGCTGGGGGAGAAAGCAAATATTATGACATATTTTTGCGGTTTACTTGCCGCACACGCGTCCTCATATATGAGTATGAGTATCGCCCCCATCCTTGCAGGAGTACGAGCACGAGTACGAGTACATAAACATGTAAAGTGGTTAGAAGGAGCCCAGATAGATGGACACTGATATATGATTGTGCTATCCGTATGCCAATGTATACAAGAATATGACAATGGCAGGCTAGGAACAAAATAATAGAGAGTTCATTTCCCCCTTTGTCATCCTGTATCTTGGTCAATCGAAGCCTTAGTTGAGTAGAGAAATACTCATATTTGTGGGGCAATTTATTTATTTTAATTTAATGTTATTTCAAGTGAAAAAGTATAGGTATATTTTTGAACGATTTATCTATGATATTTCTAAAGCTTTAATATAGTTCAACTATGGTGAAAGGTACTCTAAAGCCTTTTTATGGGGTTAAAAATATAATATTTATTTAACAGAAACATTTCTGAATTTTTTACTAACTTTAACACCTTTTTAAGACCATTTAATACAAGTTTAATGAAGAATTTTATGTAGTTTAATTAACAAACAATACAAATAAATATACTTTTAATTATAGTAATTCATCTAAAAGTGCAAGAAATATTAATACAAATTACAGAGTGAATAAAATTTAAATTTCAATGGATGGACGCCCTTTTATGTCCCTTTAAAACATTCAATCCTTATTTTAATCAATAAACATTACAAATAAATATACTTTTAATTATAGTAATTCATCGAGAAGTGAACAAAAATTTAATTTCAATGGATGTCCGCCCTTTTATGTCCCTCTAAACCGTTCAATCCCAGACCCATTTAGCCACAAAAGCCCAGCGATTTCCTCAAAGCCCCCCCGCACCGCCGCCTGTATAAGCAATTAGGCCAAATTATTATATATATTGAGTGCACTTAAATCGACATTATTAATCATTTTTTGAATATTACAACCAATAAACCGAAAAGGCTATTAAATGCACTCGCTTTTGCATTGATTGCTCCGACTGGCGGCGGCGGCGACGGCGGCGAGTGGCAAAAAATATTATTAATTATGCCATGAAAAGGTAATCACTCCGCGAATTGGCTTTTTTGGCAAATAAAAAGACACAACATTTGCATTGTTCACCGCAAACATATAATCAAATTAATTGCGCATGAATTGGCCGCAAATTGGTTGTGGTGTGAAAAGTGTTCTGCCTGTTTCGCTGTTTAAAATGTCCTTGCGAAGAACGAAAACTGTGGCAAATTTAATAAGCCCGCGTTGGCTGTAGTTAAAGCGATTTACGAGTCACCAGGGAGAGCTAACTTCTGAAAAAGTTTCTGGCGGCACGGGCAAACTTTAAGGCTGAGTGCAAATATGCAAATGCAGTTTCAGTTTTCAGCACGTCGTAAATCATAGTTCGCCGGGGCTTACGGGCTTACAGGAGCTTCCTGGCCAGTAGATAAATGACTGCATGTCAAACACGGAACCGCTTTCGCTTATTGTTTGAGCCACAAATATAATTTGGCAAGTTACCTCCCTCCCTCCCATTTTTTTTAGCCTTCTTTTCAATTTCGGCCGGACCTTTATCTATGGCAAATAGTTGGCTACCAGCCTGCAATCAGCTCGGACTCCCCGCCCAAAAACGCTATTAGTATGCATGGGCGTCCGAACCCCCCTCTCAGCAGCTTGTTTGTTTTCGATTCCATTTGTTTTCCCTCAGCTTGTCGCGGTGCCGAGTGTGTGTGTGGGTGAGTGTCGCAGCCAAAGTCACAGAGAGCACAATCGAACGCGGCGTATACGTAATATACGGCAGTGTGGCAGCACGGCTGTATTACGTATACGTACTGCGCACATTTTTCAACAACGGCATCTCATGCAATTTCCCTCATGCAATTTGCAGGCACAGAGCCTGCGGCCGGGGTCCGGTTTTTCGGCTGCGGATACGGATATGGTACGGTTCGGTGGGTAATGGGTCCGGACCGGGCGAGGGCGTTGTCACACAGGGAGAAATAATGATTTTTTTTTTAATATTGAATATTCTTTTAAAAGTGAAAGTGAAAGAAAGATTGGAAGAAGAAATCATTAAATCCCTAATAGCATCCCTGAAAGAATTTCTAATACTCAATTGCTTGAAATAAATATATAAATTGAATTGTGCAATAGGCCTATTCAGAATAATAAGCTTCGGTCACACTAGTCGCTCTTGGGGAACACTTTTCGCGTGTCTGAGTACGTAGCTGATGGAGCGACTGTTCAACTAGTGTGACCAGTTATCGTTATTTTAAAAAGACCTTCTAAAATAGATTTAAATTTGTTTGTTACACTATGAACATTATTTAGAACTAGAATACTTGTGTCCTTATCGAATGTTCACCTAACATTTAAAAATAAATAATTTTAAATTTTCTCTCACTGTAAATGCCGTGGGAAATTCCAAAAAAGCCCATGTTCCGCGTTTAGTATTAGTTGTAGGCTGGCAAACAAATAATTTGCATGCCAACGCTGCACACGCAAGCCAGCGGACGTGGTGAACATGGGGAGGAGTCCGGGGGCCTGCTGCGACGTGGTGTAACCGTAACCTTTAATTTGCAAATTATTTTGAAATGTTGCGGCATGGTCGTGTCAAGTGCATTTGTTCTCGCCACGGGCACGGGGCACGGCAAACTATGTAAACTCCCAACCGAACCGTGTAAGGTCGCTGCCAAAATAGTTTTACATCATTAAAAATAATTTGATGCAAGGACTTAAATTTAAAGGGAAATTCAGGACACCCGGAAGAAGCAGTAAATCCTACCGAAAGGGAGCCTTGCATAAAATTAGCTTACACGCATCACTGTCAGATGTCCGGACATTCGAATGGATTAGGTGCTCGCCGGAGCAAACGGAACTCGGCTAATTACGAACGGAATTGGTAAATTGGCACCGGGGCCAGGTAATTTCCATTTAAAGTGGAGTTCTCCCTTCAGTTAAAGGCCAAGGGTCCCAGGGATCCCTATCCGTTTATTTATTATTGCTTAATTGTGGCCCTGTCAGGGGGGGACATTTTCGGGGGCCCATGATAAAGCTGAAAGCTGGCTAAAATATGCGACTCTCTTTCGCAATTAGGCCAGGACCCCCGAACCATGATTTCTTCTGTCGTCTGGCCGGGTGACTAATGAAGTCGCAGATTAAAGCTTCCAAAAATAAATATTCAAACAGATGCAGGGAAAATTATAGCAGCGAAGATATGAGAGTATTTGCTGTTAGATAAATATGGAGATTTTATGGGAACATCTATGGGGAGTAATTATATTTTGTTAATAAGAAAATAAGTAATTATAGTAGAGGTAAGAAGGAGTAGAATATTAATGTTACTATAATAAGGAATCCCTAATTATAAATTTATTTCTTTATTAGGTTTTTTAATAAGAGTTCTAATAATTAATAAATTATCTTGATGAAAATATTTTGTATTTGTAATTATCGCAAAACTCTCTACCTTCTCAGCGCTATTCTTATGCCTGCCACTGTAGCTATATGCCCTGCTATCGGGGTGCCATAAATAAGGGAGAATGCTGCTTACCCCCAGCCCGTAAATAAATCAAGGACATTCCCGAATCCCAAACTCTCCGATACTTACACTTGAGATACTGCTCGTTGCGGGCTATCACCTTCTCGGCGTTCTTGCGGGCCAGGAAGAACCACTCGGAGGTGTTGCCCAGATAGTGATACTCCATGGCCAGATCCTTGGCGAAGACCGCTCCCAGATTCGGCGGCGGCAGGCGGTAGGCGAAGGGACAGAAGAGGCCCGGCTGGGCGGGATGCTCGTTCCAGTCGAAGCAATTTCCGGCCGCGAATATATCATCGTCGAACTCCACCATGGACAGGACGGAGGCGTGCAGTAGGTTGACATCCTCCTGCACCGAGCGGCCGGTGGTCTTGAAGATTCTGCCGAGAGACAACAAAAAAAGGCATACATCGGATATTAGTTGCAGGACCTTGCAGAAAAAATAACAGAAATTTCAATTGAATTTATGGCGCTGGGCCGGCCAGGAAATTGCATTTAAAATGCATGAAGGATGGGGTTATTTGGGAGTACATCAGTTTATATACCCTTACCAAAAATTATATGGGTTATATTTGAAGGAAAATAAATAGGGAAATTACCTATTAGTTTAATGGGATTTTAATTACATCAAAAATGTATCTTTAAATAATTTATATTGCTCAATTTATTCAAGGATAATTATTTAAAACTTTAATTAGATTTTAAGTACCTCAAAAATACATTTTTAAATAATTTATATTGCTCAATTTATTCAAGGAAAATTATTTAAAAGTTTAATGATATTTTAAATACCTTAAAAATATATTTTAAAATATTTTCTTATGCCTCAATTTGCTCAGTAAACTTTTGTAATAGCCTTCCTTAGCCAATATCCTTATTATGTAAGTGACACAAATTTTCCAGCTTAACCCCAAAGTGGCCACACCCCTTTTTTTCGTTGCAGGGCATGTACATATAATAAAATATAATAAGTTTGTATCCAACTCAAGCAGAGCCCCGAAAGTTGCTCAGTGGACCAGGCATCCTTTCAGTCATTTTTATTTTTATAACCCAGAAAGGACGAAACGGGGGCCACAAGTGCATACTTATAGGCGCGGCGCATTCAAGCCGCCTCAAACTGTGCTCAAGTGCGCTCCTGGCTTTCTATTGTCTGGGCAACCCGGGGCCATGATGCCAGAGTCCTCGTTCTCGTCCTGGCAAACGAGTAAATGAGAAAATTACATTGAAGAGATGGGGGAAATTACCACCTTGTTCCTGTCTGTGCAATATTAATTAAATTGTTGCTTTAGCAGGAGGAGAGGTACAGGAGGCTTTCGCTTCAATTTCATTTTCCAATACATTAGCCAGGAGCATCTGAGGCTGGAGGCAGGACTTTCTTGCGACTCTCTCTCATGTGACGCGCTCGCTAATTGGGCGTGGCTCATTAATTCGCTGGCGGGCCTCATTTGTAAATGTCAACGGCATTTTGTCAGCGACAGCCGCCCGGGGAAGGGCTAACACCATCCCAATCCCCAATCGGGAGCCAAACCAAATCCATGCGAGTGTCCAAGGCCGAGTGTCAGGGCTCAAAAGTCGCCTAATGATGATGATGACGCCGCCATCCGCCATCGTCGACATTGTTCGCCGGCGATAATGCTGACTTAGCTGGGAGCCCGACATGGAGTTGACAGCCGCCTTTTTTTCCACCATTATTTATGGGCCGCCACTAAGATTTTTATGGGAAATGGCCCAGTGATGAGTGCAAATATATCTCTCGTTTGCAGATGCATGCTGGCATTTACACAGGGGAAATAAATAACTTTAAAATATTCTAAGAGTTCAGTAATCAGTATTGTATTTTTTGCATTTAAAATTATACATTTGTTAACTCTTTTTTTTATTTATTTACCACAACATTTGGCATTTGAATTTTCCTCTGTTAACGCTCTGGTACCTTTCGAACGAAATTTGTTTATTAATTTGTTTATTTATTTATTTAACAAATTAAGTCTAGCATACAATGTTAAACTTAATAATTCTCTACACGATCCCTAGCAGCGGTGGCCTTCAACTACATAAATAATTACTTTAAATTATTATACTAGTTTTATGATTAAAGTGAAAACGAAAGCCTTTATACTTGCGTTTCTGTCTTCATTAAACCATTCCCTTTATTATTTTTTAACCTTTAACCTTCTCCCTTATAATTTCTCAACCCCAAGTCCTTATAATATTTTTTCCAGTGCTTTTTCCCTTTTCCCCCCCATCCCGCAATTAACATTCTCCGCAGACAACTTGAACCTGTTCGTGTGCTTATATAGTTTGGGACGCCTACAGTTGCAGTCCTGCTCCTCCTGCGAGTCCCGAGTCCCTTCGACAGAACAGACTCCTAAAGTGTGCTAAAAACACTTTTCAGCACTTGAGTGCTGGAGCTCCTAGGAAGAGGCGAAAATAAGCGCCAAACAAGCTTCAGGTGCCAGTGGCCAGGACGAGGGATCCAGGAGTAAGTAACTCACTAAGTACTCGAGAGTGCTCTCTCTCTCCCTCTCCCGCCCGCCCTTTGTCCTTTGTCTACTTACATTTTTTGGTAGAGCCGAGGGTTAACTCTGAGTCTCAAAAGAAAGCTGTGCTTTTAAATTCCAGCATTAATTCTTAGAAAGTTGAGGAAGCAAATAAAAATAAAAACAGATACCTATTTTTATTATTTTCACACAGGCTTTACCGTGAGCTCACAGCTTTTACAAACTTCCTAGGCAACCCTCGCAGCTGCGGTTGCTTGGGAATTTTATGTAATAACCTGTGTGTGTGCCGTTACCATATCGTATCGGTGTAATTACTGCATCTTTTTCAGAGAGAAACTTGAGTGGAGAATCTTTTTTGACGTTTAATTAAAAACAAGTTTGGCCCAGCCACTGACCAGGCCAAAGTTTCCCCCAGCCCCCGAGCTTCGGAGAGGTATTAGCCATATTTATATCCGGTGCTTTGTCAAACCCACGCAAAGTCCCAAGGATCTCCAAGGAGGACTTAAGTCGCCTGTTTCGCTTATTTGTTTAGCACATGATGCCGCCCGTCTCGGCCAAAATAAAACGCGTATTAGAAACTCGAGAAAAGCCGCCCGCTGGCACTTAAGCCGCTTTTTTCTGTTATTTGACTTGAGAAGGTCGTTGCATGTCGAGGATGGGGCCGCCTGCTCCCCGGGGCACTCCTTGTTAGCCTCATATTTGCATTCAAGTCGATGCCAAGGCCTCTCTGCGGCTGCGATTTATTGATTTTAAAGGGAAAAATGGAAAAATGCAAAAGTTAAAAACAGCACGCGATAGGCCGAACATCGGAGCAAACAAATAATTTAATTGGCCAGCCGTAAACAAGGAAATTCAATTCCATTATGGCGCAGTGTGAACAAAAAATAAATTATGCAGACTGCCAGGGAAATTTCGGCCACCTGGGGAAAGGAGTATGCCCCCAAAGGACCCTCAAGCATTCTGAGTCTGACTGCGTGTCGACATCTTAATTGAAAGCGAAATGCTCCGGTTTAATTATTCAAAGCCAGGACACTTGGCCGTACTCCTTGCCTTGAATGAATGAATGAATGAATGAATGGCCATCATGATGGGACAGCCACTGATGCTTCGTCGTCCCTTTTGTCTGAAGTTTTGGGCGCCGGCGTCCTTTATTTTTGTTTGTCGGGTGCGCTTTTTAATGGCCCATAACGGTCAAGGCTTTTTGCCAATTTTAATTAGGCCATAATTAAATGATCAAACGGTGAGGCAAAGGCCTAACTGGCCGGTCGCCGGTCGCCGGGAAAATGAAATAAAATTTATAGGATATATATTTAGATATGATTCCTGCTAATTGACTTCTGCGAATTATGTTTTGATGCCCAGGGGATGTGCTGGAAGCTATCTCTCATAAGAAATCACATTTTCACTGGGCAGTTAAATAATGAAATGAAAATTCAAATATTTGAAGGTCAAACCATTTTTGAGGAGATAGGAAATAATATTTAGATATCTGTTAATTGACTTTTGTGAATGGTTTTACAGAAAATTTAATTAAAGATGGATATCTTCAAGGGAAAATCATTTTCGTGAGCAGTAAAATTTAGAAGTGATAATTATAAATTAATTTAATCTAGGTTATTTAAATAAAGAACTCCTAAAAATAATTATAAGATAAATATCACAAAGAAAATTATATTTATGATATTTTTTTGTTTAATAATTATTATTTAGAGCCCAGCTAATTGATAATAAAGATAAAAGATGGATATCTCTTACCAGAATTCCTTGAATGACTTAAACCTACGATATTAATATAAAAATCAACCTACTTTAATTATAACCAATTTTATTACAAACTTCCCTTGATTGTTTAACTCTCTATAAATATGTTTCACATCCATGGCCTGACTTTGTTAATATTTCCAACCCGAAAATAAACCCAAAAGGCAAGCAAACTAAAAGGCAGCCAACTTTTAACCAGCCAAGATGCATAAATTAAAAAGTTACTGAGCAAAAAATGTAATGTAAATATGCTGGGAAATTGCCGTAGAATAATGTTAACCAGGCTGACATGACACACAGGAAAAGATCAAAAAGTTGCTCTTAAAAGGGGAAAGGGAAGGGGAAATCAATGTAGGAAGCAGGAACAACAAAAGGAGTTCAATTAATTACAAGTCCCGCCTGCCTGCTTGCGGCTAATTGAACCCCCGATACTTGTTGTTGACATGTTTATGCTGCTGCTGCCCACACAGTATCCCGGTTCTTATTGTTCAAAAAATGCTTTTTGATTTAGTCCATTAATTGCTTTCAACTTGCTAACTTCTCTGGCAACGCACTTTGCCAGCCCGATGATTATTATTGCAGAGCCGCGTCCGGGGCGAAAAGTTGCCAAACATTTTCGGGGGGCGAAAAAAGTTTCCCTTTTGATTTCCTGCCGTCGAGCATAATGAGTGCGCCTTGCGCCTTTGGGGCTCCTTTTCTGTGTTTTCTGTGGCTCCTTGCAAGGACAAACTTTCGGCCGCCGCCTAGGTCCTGATCCGAATGTTTTTATTGCGCAAAAATAGACTGCCGCCGCGAAAAAAAGCTGTTTTGCGGCTGGCTGGGGCTGCTTTAAACGTTACGCATCCGCCCAGTGGGCCAGCCACTTGAGAGGCGCCATGTTTTCGGCTATACTCGACAAGTTTGTTAAGCTGTTAAGTTATGGCAACATGTGTTGCACAAAGCAATGCAGCCCCTTTACAAGTGGGGAGCTAGCGCCGCCGCAAAACATTTCACAGTCGATCTAACCTAAGCCACATTTTTCTCTCTATGTTAGTCTAAACAGAAATGAGTTGAAAAGGCATTTAACCACTGAGTTTGTACAGTGGTAAACCGAAAAGAATTTTATTTAATGGGAATTATAGAGATTTATACAGTTATAGTTCTTAAAATAAATTTTGTAAAAGAAGAGGTTTTTTTGATTAAAAATAGGAATAATTGCATATTAACTGTTATTTTTGATTTTTAATAAAAAAGTTTAAAATTATTCTTATTGAATTATAACTGTTATTGTTAGGGTTATTCGGACAAGTAGATAACCCTATTCTTAATCCTAATTCATTATATATATTTCATTAACATTAACATTAACATAATGCAACTTTACCAAAATGCTAAAAGGGCTACACTATGTCATAGTTAGTACTCAGTTAAGGCTTTAAAAATTCCATAAACTTCTCTAGTTTACTTATTTTATTTCCATACACCCTAGACTCTTCCTTATTAATTCCCAAGCATTCCATTTCCTCCTATCGAAGCTTGCCTGTACTTTTGTGTAAACGTTAAACGAGGGTAACCATAGGAGAAGCCACGAGCAGAACCAGAACCAGAAGCCCGGGCTGGAACATTTACATCCAACAACGCCAGCAGCCCACAGCCAGCAGGCAGCAGACAAGGCAGTCGTCGTCGTCGTCATCGGCGGCACAGGAGTCAGGCCCAGATGCGAAGCTTCTGAAATAAACCAGCTGGAAAAAAAGGGCCGCGGCCGAGTGGTTCCCATCCGCAGATCCGTAACCCTCCGGGATGTGGGATGTGGGTTGAGGGATGCTCTGGCCCAGTGTGGGGCCTTATGCCGCCGGTGGCCTACAAAGGCATGCAATGCATGTCCGTGTCAGTTGCAGTTTCAGTTTCAGTTGCGGGCAGAGCGGTGGAAAATCCCGGGGAAAAGCGAAAGGCGGGGTAAAAATGCACATTAGGATTGCTTTGCGCAAAATGAAAACAATTTCCATTTCGGGGGCTAGACAACTGCCAAGCTGCATTCTGCATTCTGCACTGTGCACTCTGCACTCCGCGCCGACCAACAACAATAAAAATAGCTAAAGCAAAGGCGTGGCCGTAGTGGGCGTGGCAGGTTGAAAAAGGGGGCCGGAAAATGGCTGTGGAAAAGCCAGGGGGGCAGAGCGTTATTAGCACCGCCCGCCGGGTAGAAGCCGAGTCGAGTAAATCAAGCGGCACAAAGTCCCAAAGCCAGGCAGGCGCTGCTCGCTCACACACACTGGGAGAAATCAAGTGAAAACTCGGGTAAGGAGAAGGGGATTTGCATTGATTTCGGTGACCTTGATGTGGGCACTGAGAAAAATATGTTCCTTTAAGAGGAAAATCAAAAGAATTGCTAATAAATATATCTCTTTGTGATTTTTTATCTTCAAGAAACATTAGAAATCAGTTTTAGGTTCAAGGATGTTTCCTGTTCTTCAATTTTAAATTAAGAATTAGTTCTATTTTGTCTAAAATAATATTTTATGTAAATTAAATAAATACCATAAGCGTGTATTCATTTTTAAAAACCTGTTAACCTCCGAGAATTCTCAAAAAAAAATTAGAAACAATGGAAATATTTATTGGATAATAAGAAAATAAATTCAAAAACGAGAAGTCAATAAAAAAATCCCCGAATCTCAATCAAAGGAAATTATGGTACATTTACGTTCAAGAAATATAGGAATCAAAAAAAATATATATTATAAAATAAAGAATTAATATTATTTTGTCTAGAAAATTGCCTTAAATAAATAAAACAAATATAATTTAAGCCCCTAGGAATTTTTGATGATCTGTAAGCTTTTGAGAAATCATTATAAAAAAAACCCTGAATCTCAATCAAAGGAAATTATGGTTAATATATCTCTCTGATACTTTGTATTGCAAGAATCTAAGAAAATATATTTTAAAATAAAGAATTAATATAATTTTGAAAAAATTGTCTTACATAAATAAAATAAATATAATTTAATCTCCTAGAATTTTATAAATAAAATAAATATAAATTAATCTTGTAAAAATTTTTATAAACCTTTAAAATTCCTCAGAAACCCTAAAAAATCCCTAAATCCCCTTCAAACTCCTTCTCCTCCTTTTTTCTGAATGTAAAACTGTTGCCTGAACATTGACTTGCATAGATATTTGTTTGCTTCCGTTTGGAGGAGAACTTTTGAAGGATGTTGACAATGGCAACGAGGCAGTGACTGGCGGGGGCGGGGGGAGGGATCCTCCTTTGGGGGTGTCCTTGCCGCTGTCGCGTTTTATTGCCGCTGGCAATTGGAAACTGCATCGCTTATGCAGATTTCAATTTCGATTTGTTGTATGAACTGAAACCGAACGCAGCAGCAGCAGAGGCACTAAAATTGAAACAAGCAACGAAGAGGCAATAAATTATTTGCCAAGTTTATCGCCGAACTTCCGCAGAGAGAAAAACAAAATGATTGCCAGCGAGAGAGGGATGTGCACTTGAAGCCAGCCAACAAAAGAGTTTAGAAGCCGGAAGGAAACTCAATTCGAAGGAAAAGCCAAGGGAGCAGGGCTCGCCATTCACACCCCTCGACGACAACACATTTAAGTACTTAAAAGTTTTCCGATTCCATCCGCCATGTTGCCATGTGGTGTGTGTAAGGACTCGACGTCGTCCTGCCTTTTTGCTTGCTGTCTACACTTTGGCAACATGGCGTGAACGGAAACTAACGAAAAGTGGCCAAGGCAAGAAAACAATTGAAGCTCGTAATTTCAACTTGAATTGATATTGTTTTCCTGCCAGCCAAGCTCACCTCTACAGCTCCCTCTCCTATTCCTTTCCCTTGTCGAATCCCTGCCTCTTTGTTATCCTTAAATGTTATTTCTGTTTTTGTTTGCGCAACAAAGTAAACGGGAAATGCCCAAACACAAAAAAGTGAGCAGGAACAAGGAGCCGTCGCCGCCGGAAGAAGCCTGGGCGCAGCGATAACAATGTATCACAAAACAATAACTTCAATTAGTATCTATCTGAGGGTCCTGGAGATGAAACCTCTGGCTGCCCCCTCTCCTTTTCTTGGTTAATTTCCTGCAAGGGAAAACTTTTCCGGCCAGCCTTGATTATGTTAACACAAGCAAAACTGATTAAAACAGGCGCTGTGATTAGCAGCTGTGGAAATTATGAACTTGGTCTTGGCCACCAGAAAATGTATAAAGGACTGGAATAAATCAAGCTTTGCTGGCTCCCAGGAGCCACATTCCCATTTTCGTATTGAACAAATAATGAAAACAAATGTCTGGCATATGACACTAAATGCAATAATGTTGATCCCGATACCAGATACTGGATACAGACCCAGCTCGCAATTTAATTTATTGACATTTGACGTTAACAGCCTGACATTTTATGGCTCCCCAGGCCAAGTTACAACACGCAGCTCTGGTCTGGTCCTTCGAGTCCTTTTCCGGCTTTCCCATTTTCTGGGTTCTGTGCTTCCCCGCCGTCACTTAATTTGTCAAGCTGCTCTCGGCTGGGTTAATTGTTTATTTGTGCGTTTTATTGACAAGCGGCATTTGTTCATTAGATTTGTCAGCTTGTATTCATGTCCTCGCTTTTCCTTCTTCTCTTTTTTGTGGCTTTTAACAAATGAGTTTTCCGTGGACAAATGGCCTTGATTTTCAGTGAGCCAAAGTTGTTATCTTCTGTTCTTGAAAATTATGTCCTGCTACAGAGACTAAATCACATCCTTCAGAGATGGCCTGTTGCATGGTTTCCAACCACACCCCAGCTGGTTTTTTGCCTCGTTTTTTGTCCACATTCATTGACAGAGCCAAAGAAAAACTAAAAGACATAAATTCCTAGTCCTAATGTCTGCTCTCACACACACACTCGCATGACATTGACATATCGGGTGCGTGTGTATGCAGGCAAGGACACTCGGACCAGGACTTTGTGCCCACATATGCGACATCTGATGAAACTTAGTGTTTATTGTGTGCTTGCTGAGAGCAAAAGCAAAAGAAAAGCATAGAGCTCAAAGAATGCTGGAACAACTTTCCTGCGAGATACTAGGGGATTGCAGCTCTCGCATGTCCTTGCGATTGTCACTTAGGTCGGCTATCGGATACAGGATACCGGGTCCGAGTCCAAGTCCAGAAAACAAAACACACATCACATATCGTCGGTGGAAAAACTTTCTGAGCTTGAACAGCTGGAAATTCCAAGAAAAACCAAATGAATTGCCATCGTTGCGGCGATTCAGGTAAATCAATGTCCTTCTGCTGGTCCTCTGCTGCTCCTCTCGTTTTGGCTTCCTTTCGGCCACAGGAATGCCGCAAACTTTTTCAGTCACTGGCACGCCTGTTCGGCTAAGTAATTGAACTTTTATCAAAAAATTGCACGCAGCCAGGCGGACGCGAGTCGGAAAATGGTGAAAAGCGGAGAAGCGGAGGAAAAATCGTGGCCAACCAGGAGCTAGTTCTAGTTCTGCCAACTATGGCCCCCGGAAGAGCACGGCCGCAACAAGAAAAGCACATTATGCTCTCTCCTCGTTGTTATCGAAGGCCACTTGCCAATCTGGATGAGCTGAAATTGGCGACTAACTAGTGAAACGTGAGCGATGAGCGATGAAGAATGGAATTGCTCGACGAGGTGCTCTTCCTGGGCTTGGGATTGGCTTTGTAATTTTCCAGATGAGAAAGAAATGTAAGGGAAATGTCTAGAGTTCTCTGTGGTAGTTTTTGATATTATTTTTTAGGTCATATTTCGTATTAAACTTTACTTTAACGGCACTACGGAATATTACTTTTCCTTAATGGGGTTATGCTATCTTTATCTTGTATCTTTAAATTTAAAAAAAAAAAACCAAAAATCATAGTTAACCCTTTCTGCACTCCCATAAAACCTTCAAGGAATAACACCAACAAAGCAGTGCCATAACACCTAAACTTTACTATCTCTCTTTTATATACATATATCTTTTATTTTAAAGTGTCAACTGTGACGTTTTCAAAATTCCCAGTGTATAATATTTAGGCATTGTGTAAATTCCAAAGGGCAGCCTTTCTTTCAGAGGAGAAGCCATGCCGGTGGTCATCAAGTTGCAGTCCTCCGATGGTGAAATTTTCGAAACCGATGCCGAAACAGCCAAATGTTCCAACACCATCAAGGCCCTGCTAGAGGATTGCGGCGGACTGGAGGCGGAGGCGGAGTCGGAGGCGGAGGATAACCCGCTGATTCCCCTGCCCAATGTGAACTCGATGATCCTGAACAAGGTATTAGTTTGGGCCAAGCACCACAAAGGCGACATGGACACCGTGGACGAGGACGACGAGGAGGCGGCTAACCCCTTCATAGAACTAAGCCCCTGGGATGTGGACTTCCTGGCCATTGACCAGGGCACCCTCTTCGAGCTGATGCTGGCGGCCAACTACCTGGATATCCGGAAGCTGCTGAATGCCGCCTGCCAGACGGTGGCCAATATGATCAAGGGGCACACGGTCGAGGAGATACGCCAGACCTTTCACATAGCCAACGATTTCTCGCCCTCCGAGGAGGATCTCCTGCCCAGGGAGGAGGTGGCAGAGGAGGCAGATTCGGTGCTTCCAGAATTTTGAGCAGATAAATTACTGAGTAAATTACATAATAAAGTTTCCCGGAAAAATTGATTATTTGGGGCTAAAAGAGATTTTTTTAGCCTGTCATTCGGTCAAGTCTTCATTTTCTCGTTGCTAACTATCACCTGGAGGCACAGCTGTGGGTGGAATTTTGGTATCTTTTAGAGAATTTTCATATGATATTGTATTATATTATCATATGATATATAATATTAAATGATTTAATATTATATTATATTTAATGTCCGTCAAATTAGCGTCGGTAAGTTAGCGTTGAAACGGAACGGTGGGAAAAGGAACGGCACAGAAAGCAGAGCGAGAGATAAGATGGCAGTGTGGAAGGTAGGCAGGCGGTCACTCTAAGTCGTCGATTGAGAGAAGTTGCAAAAAAAAAACTCGTGAAATAAGTCGTCGCAGATTACCGTTAATTAATATCACTTATCTATCATTGTTTAATATAATATAACTAAACTTATCCTTAATAGTAAATACTCTACTTTTATAAAAGAAACACAAAATAAAGTAGAGTTTTCTGTAATTTAAATAGAGTTTAAAACTATAAAATATGCTTTAAAAACATTATGACTTCAAAGGACCTAGCAATTATTTCCTAAATTAAATCCCTAAATATTCCTTCACATTCAGACTCGCTGACTTTGACCCCGAGTGTCCACATGTATCTCGAAATCCATTTCCATTTCCACTTGCATGTCGTCTGGCCAAAAACTTTCGATTGGAAAAGTTCGGCATGTGGATAATAGGAGGCGGAAAAAGGGAGAGAGGAGAGGCGGAAAACTTCACGAAAGTCGGGGGCCACTCACCTGGTCAGCATATTGGCGCGATTGACGGCCACCTCGGCCTCCACCCGGAACCGGTCCTGGGCATACCGGTCGACCACGCCCTCGCCGAGATTCAGAGAGGTCCCGGCCACGCAATTGGAGCCCATCAGGTGCTGCTGCTCGATGTACTGCAGAAACTTGGACACCAGATCGATCTTGCTGTCCCGCGCATTGATCACATCGGCGGTGATCTGGCTGGACTCGGAGTCGGAGCCGCCGCCCACCACATCGCCGATGACCAGCTGCTTGGTTTTGTCATCAATCTGGACATCTGGCGGATAGCCATCGTCCATGGTCACCTCGGAGGTGTCCAGTCCGGTCTCCGGATCGGAATCGGAATCGGAATCCGAATCGGAGTCGGAGTCAAAGCTGATTTGCTTGATTTCCATGCTGGCTGCCTGGGATCTGGCCTCCGCCTCGGGCTCCGACTTCTCCGTCCACTCGGTGGTGCCCAGGCTGTCGTTGAGCAGCTGCAGCCGGTTGAGGGTCAGCTCCTGAGGGTCCTCCTCGAGGTCCAGGTCATTGCTTTCGTAGTCCGAGGAGTCGCGGGAGGTTTTGCTAACCCCAACCCTCTCCCAAGTGCCATTCACGGGGAGAAGGCGGGTTCTGGGCCGGGCTGTGCTCCGCTCCTGCTCCTGCTCCTCCTCGGAGTCCTCCTCATCCTCCTCTAACTCCTGTCGTTCATCGTCCTGCTCCTGGTAATTGGTTTCATCACGCACAAATTGGCGGGGGGCCTGCTTCGGATCGGCTGGCGTGGGCAGGGAGCTCTCCAGCTCCAGCTCATCCGCCAGCTGCATGACCTCGCTGAGGGCCCTGTCCTCGCCGGTATCCTCGCTGGCCGGGCGCCCCTGCAGGTGCTCGGCCTCCGCCAGGCTGCGATGGTTCTTTGGCGGATGCAGCAGACCCAGGCTCTTGTCCACGCTCTTGCGTATGCTCTCGTTGATTTTCTTCTTGTGCAATTTGCGGATTTTATGCGTTACCGGGGCGGGGGAGGTCCCACCTACCCCGGGGAGCTGGGTGGGGGCAGGAGGTGGTACCAGGAGGAGGCGGGTACTGATACTGGCACTTGCATTGCCTTGGAGGAGATGCGAGCGAGAGCGCCCGTGGCGAATGTTGAAGCTGTCGCCCGTCATCAGGGTTTCCGTTTCCGCCTTGATGCGACTCCGTGGGGCTCCGTCAGCCGGCAGCTCCTCCAGCTGTGCCAGCACACAAACGCCCATCCATAGCAACAACATCAACACCCAGCCCAGCCGCATCTGCATCCGCATCCGCATCCTCGGGCTGAGGGTTTCTGTGGCCCCGTATATCGCTTAGTTGCTCGCCTTGATTGGCTGATCAGCACTTTGTGCCGCGTGTGCTGCTGCGGTTATCGATTTAGTTCTCCGGCTCCGGGTGGCTCTGGCTCCCTGGCTACCTTTTGGCATTTTCAGTTGTCAAAGGCCGCGGCGAGAGCATCACGCATCCGCACCGTGGCCGGCGCTCCGCTATCCATTTTTCCCTCCCCGGTTTTTCAAACGAAAATCTTCGTCCTGAAAAAAAGAGAGAGCGGGGGAAATCCAATGATTAGTCTTTGAATCACGATGAAGGCTGCATGACGAACTTTGCTGATGGACACACAGCGAGATGGGTTTGGAAATGGCGAAAAAAAGAAAAATAAGACTCGGGCCTTGATAAACAAGGGGCAAAAAATGAAGTGTATATACAGAGGGGAAAGTATATTTAAGGCGAGAATAATATATCTAAATTTATTCTATTAAAGTTGGGTAGAAAAATCATTAAGCTGCGAATAATATATTAAAGCTTATGCCGGAGATATTCCAATAAAATAGGATTTCTCCAAATTTTTAAATTAACTTTCCGACTTTCATAAATACATTTTTAGGACTTTCCCTGCATTTATTATTAGATTCAAGTGTTCCTTAAATATTATTGAGCCTTATTTTAATTTCTTCAACTATAATTAATTATAAATTAATAAACTTTTAACTTTAATTATTTCTAAAAACCAAAGTTTACATATTAAAATAATATTATTTAGAGACCTTTCTCGTTGTGCATTAATCGGTGGAAAAAAAACAATTTAGAATCTCTGCTATAGCTATCGATACTCCCATCTTTTATCCACCGGGGAATTCGCAGCTTTTCATCCAATTTTCCTCACTATTTTTCGGAGCTTCTTTCATTACTTTTGCTCTCATGAAAACCATTTTCCTTATGCCCTTTGCTCTGAGTTCTGAGCTCGCTTTTTCGCTTTTCCCGTTTTCCGGAATGTAAGCAAAATGTTTTCTTTGAATTATGCCACGACTGAAGGTCGCCGTTTCACAATAATAATTCAGCTTTCGCTCCGGCGACGCCGAGTTAGTGTAATCAGGACTTTCTCTGGACTTTCTCTGCTCTTACCCTCAGAGAAAGGCACTCATACAAATTCGCGTTAAGGCGGCAATTAAAAATTTCCGCATCTACGCAGCGGAAAAACAACACAAATAAATAATTGTTTCCCCAAGAGAGACGGAAGAGAAAAATTGCGCATACGCCGCGTGGCACGCGGCTGCATTGTGGGAGATGGGAGCCGAGTCGCAAATTAAACGCAATTCCTTAGAAGTGCGCTTTGATTGTCAGCTTGGGGATTGCCCCTCCGTGGCGGCGGCGGCCAAGTGAACATAAATAAAAGTGTACGGCCGCAAGTCGCATAAATATTATGGCGCTAACAAATTATATGCCATTTAAATGTAATACTAATTCTGAAAGGAAAATCCACTCCAGCTCTGGCGGCTCCAGATTTCCAGAGAGCATAAACATTTTATACTCTGCACAAAGATATATATATATGTATATGTGTATCCTGTGTATCCAAGGCACAGGCAGCACCAGTTCTAATTTCGAGTTTTATGAGCCATAAAAATTGCTCCAAGGCGAGACCAAACATCAGCAGACACAAACAGCAACGAGCACAATGCCAGGCAAGTTGGCAGGACATTCACGCAAGGATACTGGCAGGATGGCAGGGCGGCACAATGGCCCTGGCCCTGGCGCTGCAAGAGTAATTGACACTCCAGCCGCACACGGAGGTGCGAGTTTCACTTTTGAGCCCCGGATCATGCGGCACTATATGCGATTAGCCCAGATTCACTTGCAGTTTATGGGCGGAATTTTGAGCTTAGTCTTGGATTTATTTATGCCGCCTTTCTGGGCCCAACTCAGGTTAGTGTCGGTCCTTAAGTTGTAGCTGTAACAACTCTTATTGTTTTAAAAATATTTAAAGTCCCTAAAAAGCTTATAAACTCTACCTAAAAATTATTTAAACAAGGAATTTGTATACATTGGTTTTCAAACCACTTTAAAATAGATCTTCTAACCAAGTCCATCTTCCTCGAGTTCCCCAACGCATAAACACTCTTTGCAAACCATTATTTTTACCGCTCACAATCGCACTACAAGCCCCGATGAATTCTTTATGGACAAGTGTCGCGGCCTCGGTGGTTGGGACAATCCAATCAGACAATAAATAAACAATTGACAAGTGTGGTCGCGAGGGTGCCCGGTGTATCTATTATTCATAAATGCCACGGCAAGTCAGCGGCGGGAACAAAAAAAGGACAACTAAATCGGGGTCCTTTGAGGCTGCCCTCTCGGACAATTGGAAATGGAGTCTCCGGAGAGAAAGGAGAGAGGAGACGGGCCACAGTTTGATTCCGGTTCCGGTGCCCTGTGACACAGCTAATGCATTACGACAAACGAGCCGGCGGGCAGCGGGGGGTTAAGCAGGGACAGGGACTCTCTCTGATGGCAATGGTGCCATTCCCGTGCACTTAACCCCTGACTCCCAACCTATTTCGAGGCGCCTTAACCCAGCTAGTGGGCAACCCACTGACAGCTCAACTTTCTCGTTCTCGTTCTCCATTTTCTCCATCCCTCGTCACAGGTGAGTGGCTGCTGATGCAGGTAACCCGAGCTGCGACCTGCGACCTCTCCACACACGTGGCCGGTATATGTTTGAAAACTAACAATCCAATTTGAAGCGATGAGCAATTGCATCTGCGACTCGGAGGAGTACGGAGAGTGCTTAGCCTGATTAATGCCAGCACTTTGCCCGGGGCCGACTTTAAGCAGTTTCGAAAACTATGGCAGAGGCTTAAAGGATATATATATTTGAAGAAAATATATATTACCAAAGATAAAGTTTGTTTATGATATAAAAGAAAATATATTCATCTTTCCTGGAGCTTACTCAAAATTATTTATAGCTTTAACATTTATTTAAAGCCATCCTTTGTTTCCTAGAATAGTTCCTATATTTATTTTAAATCATCTAAGATTTTTGTGATTGTTTTTATTTATTTTTCCCTATGAAAATGTCTTTGTTTTTTTAAAGAAAATGTTTTAGAAGCAAATATTTTTAACAAAAGATAAAGATTAATTTAGATATTTAAGAAAATAAATTCATGTTTCCTGGAGCTTACTTAAAATTATTTATAGCTTTAATATTTATTTAAAGCCATCCTTTGTTTCCTGGAATAGTTTCTATATTTATTTTAAATCATCTGAGATTTTTGTGATTGTTTTTTTTTTCTTTTTCCTCCGAAGAAAATGTCTTTGTTTTTCCACTTTCCCATAACCATTTACTCAGGCCCCTATATCCTTTGCTATTCTCAGTTTCTTTCCTTTTTTCTTGCTGCTCCTTCAAATTTATGCAAACACATTAACAAACTCAGCGCATTTACTTTGCATGTTCTGTACACACACACACACACACACACTGGGTGTGTGTGCTTGTTGTGTCCTTGTTGCTGCCAGTGACAAAGTTGGAGCGTTAAATGAAATTCGGGTAATTTTTCTGTCGTTGCCGGCGCAAAGAATGAAATGTCTTCCGCCAAAATAGCAAAAGAAACGGAAGCGGAAACAAAAACCGTCAAACTGAAGATTCAGGTAAGTCGGGTGGGTTTTTTACCCTAAAGAGGGAATTTTGGATGCTCTTTGTTAAAGAAATAAAATTAAAGAAGTTAACTTAAAATGAAACTATATTTTATATGTTATAATTTAACAAGAAACTTAAACTTAAAATGAAACTATATTTTCTATTTTTGTATTAAACAGGAAGGAAAACAAGAACTAAATGAAATATTTTAAGCTAGAAAAATATTCAGGGCTTCTAGGTATTACAATTTTTATTCAAATTTGTTTACATATTTAGTACAATTATTTTTTGTACCTCCATTAAATAATAAAACTGTTTTAAAAATGTCCATTAGTTGCCATAGCCTTTCTAAAAAATATTCTTAGCACCTGCAAAATATTTCCCATGCATTTTAAAGCAAGGATCCTTGACTTGTCTATTTTTTGTGAGCACTTCTAGCCCAATGTGGCTTATTTTCTTGCCAAGCAGCACAACTACCAGACATTTTTTTGCTGTCAAAAATAAAAAACCAGCCCTCTGTGCATAGTTTCCACACCTTTTGGCAAGGGCATCCCCCAGAGGCTGGAATGGAAATGGCGGCCCGTCACCTTCTGCTCTTTTTCTTCCTGCGAGCTGAGTCCTTCCTCCTTCATCCTCGTTCTCGTCATCAGCAGCTTCACCTTTGTTAGGTAATTCACATTATGTGCCGGCAATGGCGTCAAAAAAATACAAAAAAAAAACACACCAACAAAAGGCACGAAAAAAAGAAATACGAAAAAATGACATTTGACTTTTAAATTGGATAATTTTTTGCGACTCCCTGGCTGGTTGCCAATCAACGGGGGCATCTTAGGGAGGAGTCCTTTGTCTTCTCGCATTGAAAATAATTTAATTTAATTGATTTCGGTCAAATGTTGACAAACACAAGACGCGAAGATTGATTAAAATTTCAATTTAATAAGAGCCAAGCAGGGCTGCCTCTCAGTTGCACTGGGATGTGTGTATGCCACGAACAAGATGCCTTCAATTTGCATACAAATGATGCAGAAAGTAAACACACACACACACTGGCACTGTCTCATCTGGGGTGTGTTCTTTACAGCCACTAATACTAGCTACAAAAATCACATAAAACGCCAGCAAATTGCTCAGATTATGAGCCACTTGGGCTTGGCTTTCTCGGCTTTTCCTCCAAGTGGCATGACGGTATGACGGTGTGTGTGTGCTGCGTTTTTATGAGCTGGCAAACATGCTTTTGAGAATTTATGAAAAATAAAAATTGCAAAAGGCAGTCAGTCGCATCTCAGCGGAAGCTCTGCTTTTTCTAGCTGCCGTTTTTTTTCTACTTTTTGCGGGTTGCAAATGTTTCCTTCATTAGCTTCTATTTGTGGACTGAACCGTGGGTCCTTCCCCACGCCCAGTTCGGATGTATTTATTTATTTATTTGTTTGTTTGTCTGTCTGCTATTTTATTCCTTTAAGGGGTCGTGTATTATTTAAGCTTGGGATATTTAATGGGGCGCCGCCTTCACATGTTTTTGAGGAACAAGGATTAATTCAGGTAGCTGGGGGCCAGCGGTTCAGGCTTCATTAATTTTTGTAGCTTACAGGTACTTTTTAGCAAGAAAATCTGCTATTTTTTAAATTTATAATAATATAGTAAGAAGTACAAATGGATAGATAAGTGCGTATTTACGTATTCTGTTACTTAAAATCCTATTCAATATTTATTCCCTATTTTCTAAGTTAAAAAAAATATATATTTTGCTTCCCAAATTCTCTTGTATTATTTATTCCCTTTTTTCTTTATTTTTGTAATACCTTTTCTAGCTAAAATAATATTAAAACCTGTTACTTATTTATTCCCATTTTTCTTTATTTTTATTTATTATAAAATAATATTAAAACTCTGTAACTTATTTATTCCCCTTTTTTCTTATTTCCTTAATACTTTCCCCAGCTAAAATAATATTAAATCTCAGTAACTTTATAATACATTTCTTAACTTCTCTTACTTTCCCGTTCAAGCGTTAAAACTTTGCTCGCAACTAATAAAAAGCATATTACCAAAGCAGCTTATATCAATATTTCTACAATTTTCTCACAATTTGTATAGGAACTTAACAACTTTTTCCACCTGGAAAATGTATAAATTTTTAAGCATTTTTAACATAACTTTGGGAAGCTCAAACTTGTACCTTTTCCGTTTGGTTTTAGAAACTTTTGCCACAGACAAAGAAGCTTACACATTCATAGAGAATGTTCGAAGAGCAAATAGCTCGCTTTTCGATGGGAAAAAAGTGGATTATTGTTTACACAGATGGCGCCGGAAGTCCATTGGAATACGAGATACCCTGGGGATTAATTTCGTTCTCAGGTCGCCAGCGGCGAGCTTTAATCAGATCCGAGTTTGAGATAAACCCAAAAAATATACAATACCTACAGGCACAAATATTTCAACGTGTTATTCCAACATAATTGTTTTTTGTCGGATTCAAGTACTCGCTGGATATTGCATATCCCTGTTGTGTCGGTGTCAGTGTGTGTGTATGGAGTGTGTACATTTTCCTTTGTTTACCCAAGCGCCCTCTCACATAATGGAATCCCCTGAAAATGGATTCGGATTTGCACGCAGCTTAAAGACACGGCGATAAGGATATGTGGGCCCAGGATCTGGGCAAGGCATGGGAACTTCGCGTACGTGATGGCAGGGAAGCGAGTGCCAAATGGCAGATTATGTCGCCAGACATTAAATCACCGGCAGCAGGTAAAATATATATGCGATGCTTAAGCAAAATCAATTCTATTTATACGTGAGCGCATAAATTGCACAGTTACAGACTCTGGAAAACTCTGACGTGTGGCAGGTGCCTCAGGCTAACAGTGCTGCGAAAATGTCATTTTTTTGGGGTTGAAATATGTACTAGAGAAAGTAGTTGGTTATTTAGAAATTATATAGAAATTATAGGGATTTTATTCGGGCATTAAATTAATTTTTGAAAAAGAATTGTCATAATTGGTTTTATTCAAGACGTATTTACTCCAGAAAAAAAATGTGAGAAGGATTAAAATATTTACTAAAATCCCCTTGAGCTTAGTTACATTTAATCTATGCCTAATTCCTCTTTAAAAATATATTTAAAAATTTTTATAATATACACAAACTCTAACAATAATATTTTCTAAACATTTCCCTATATTCCCAATTTTTCTCCGATTTATAGCCATCACTTTTACCCGTAACATCCAGCAATCAGGCAGACAAACGCTGCCGTAATAAAATGGAGCTGTAGTCCTAATCCTGGCTTACAGAGGAAAAAAGAATACACCTTGGGAACGGGGCTCAAACCCACGGCGCAACTGTTTATTTCGAGGGAAATTTATAACCGGAATTATGTGCTCAGAGGAGAGGCAATGCAAACAAAACTTTACACACTCACTCGCATAGTAAATAAATGGGAAATTGCCAACATATTAGCTTGGATCCGACACACACACACGACATTTATAAATTTAATAAGCCCCCGAAGCCTTTCCTGGTAGAACTTATCCCAGGATTATGCTAATTATGAGTTTCGATTTCTTTGAAATGTATATTTAATGTGTGGAAACACAGCCTGGGGCGGTCGGCACAAAAAATATGAAACCAAATTAATTGAGTTTTAGGAAATTATTTTCATCATATATATATTTTTTTATAGGAAGTTAGAAATTAATTATGCAAAGCTGCATTTTAAAGTGTGAAGTGAGTGTGAATATTAACGGGAATTTGAACTTTAATTGGTAAGTGAGAGAATTAATATAATTTAAGCCATATTTTCTGATTTTAATTCTCTCTTTTTTCTTTTATGATGAAATGGCAAAAGTTAAACCACTAATATTCGAAACAATCAGCAGTGACCTTGCTTTGGCTGTGGCAGTTCAATAAATTCGAGAGCCAGACTCTGTCTAGCCATAGGGAAAATGCCACATTACTCATACGCCATGTGGGACGGAGCTTGGACTTTAACTTGCGCCCATTGTTAATGGACTCAGGCCTAAGAAAGTTTGGCCTTTAAACCGCTTCCTAATGGACAAAGTGTGTAGCCATAAATTGGCGGCCCAGCAACTTTTGGCCAAATCAAAATAAAGCGAGCATAAAATATAAATATATAAAATAAATACGAAAAAAAAGAAACCAAGAAAGGCAAATGGCTCTGCCCGAAAGTGAAAGCCAAAGCTCAGTCAAATGGAATTTGCCCTAATTTATGGGCCTCCGAAAACATGAGAGCCAATATAAAACATGACGTTGCCCTTTTATTGACCAAACAGAAAGGCAAATCCCATTTTCCCCTCGTCGGAAAATCCCTCTTGAAGGCAAAGCGCTGAAGTTGCTGAAAAAAGAACCCTGAATCTTACTAAAACTATTAACTAAATTATCGACGAGCGAGTGAAGCATCGTAAAGATACCAAGATGACGCCATCCGGCAGCCAAAAAGTTTAAAGGAAATAACAAATGTTAAATGCTCATCAATAACACTTCCTCGAGCTCGAGGATTTCCCTTTTTTGTTCAGCATCAGCTTTCTTTTCTCTCATTTTATTTTTTGGTTTTTGTTGTGTGTAATGTGATTTATGACATCGTTCTTTTTGTGGCCGCGCATATCGATGCGCGCTGCTCTTTCATGTATAAATAATCAAATCCAATTTGGTTAATGGCCCCGGGATTGCCGGCTATCTGTTTAACCAATATTCGTCTGGGTTGCCCAAACTTAAAGCTTCAAAGAGTCCCCGAAGCGAACCTATTTTAATTTCCTGCCCATGTCAATCAATTTGCAAAGAAAGGACCTTGAACATGAAATGTGTCTCCTGTCGCCTGCAAAGGAGTAAAGTGATGGCACACGTGGCTGGCTCAGAGAGGGAGGGAGTGAGGTGAAAAGCAGGTGAAAGGCAGGTGAAAGCCAGCATTCCTGCCTATGTATCATCTCCATCTGCTACATAACTTTCGCTTTATGCACTCTCCCATCTAGATCTTCCTGGAGGCCATCCTCCAAGGGTCATTTTCATTTGGTTTCGCTTTTATCGCAGCTCGTAAATTAATAAAAGCGGCGAACAAGTGAAGCAGCAATCAACGCATCCAGGACGAGCAGGACGAACTGACGACAATGGCCACATTAAATAATACAGGCAGCAGGGCGAAGGGATACGAGTGTCCTTAAGCAGATGTGTGTGTCAGTACTTAAACAGAAATACACACAGACGACCAGGACCAAAAAGGGGTAGGTAAAAGGTTTGCTAGAAGAGAGCATAAAAAAATTGTTTAAAAATAAAAAATCGTTGTTTTTAAGAAGAATAATTATACCAGAACCTCTTAAAAAAGAAATCTCTTGAAAATCTATATTTTTACTTCTCAAAATGTCTCCTTAAAACTTTATTTATCACAGGCATATACATGCCATAAATATTGTTACCTCAACTCTTCTCGATTGTCTTTTCCCGGAAATTCCAGCATACCCACACACACGCAGAATGTGTGTCCTGAAATAACCGTTGAAAAGGTAAGGCAAGGATATTGGGGCGACGGCAAGAAGAGACCACGCCCACACGCACGAGTTGTCAGTCAAGTGACGGTGAAATGCTTGTCTTTGCTCTGGCAAGCAGCCTCCCTGGCATTGTCCTTTGTGCCAGGACAATGCTGTCGCACGGCTCTCGACTGTGGGTGACTCTGGGTCACACACAAATGACAATTTAAGAGGACAATTTTCGCGCGCGTGTCCTTGGCGGCGGCAAAGTCTGCATTCAGCCATCAACCATCAACCATCAACCTTGACACTTGACTGTTGCTGAAGTCGCTTCAATTGGAGCCGAAGTTTCGCACCGAGCAAGTTGCCAGTTGTGGCGGTTCTTAAAACCTGACAAATGATATGCCTGGCGCAGTGAAAGTTCTGCACTTTTCCTTCCATATTTTCCCCCACTATCCCCACAGTCTCTCTGATTTTCCCAGCCCCATTTCCATCTCGCCGGGCTGAGTGCAGCCCCGTGCCTTTGTCTTTGCCTTGGTCGCTTCCATAGGCAGCTTAAAACTTGCCGCGCTGACAACTGTCGCCATAATTCACTTTTACAGGACAGCCGAGCAACCCTTTGCTCACTGGCACACCAGGACCAGCGGTGAAAACTAGTGACTGCACTCGAAAAGAATGTATAGTTGAAAAGAATTTACTTCTAAAAAAGTAGGTTTTTAAAAAGAGTTAACTACTTTTGCCTGTCTAAATAAGATTAAGAAATAAGAGTTTCTGAATTTTAAAACTCTAAAAACGCTGCCTAAAAATATGGAAAGACAAATATATGGCACCGAAAACTATAAATATTTAATTATTTATACAATTACCCCAAAAAATCTTAAAATAAAATCTAAAAAAAATTTTTAATCAAAGCCCGACTTCCCAATTTAACAACTTTTTCTGAATTTTAAATCTCCACAAACGCTGTCTAAAAGTATGCAATGAAAAATATATGACACCGAACATCTTAACCATACATATACACAATATATAGAGTGGAAGTACTTTATTTAAGCAAAATATCTTACAATAAATGTCCAAAGAATATCATGAAGTGTTTAAAAACCACTTTTGTTATTTTCAGAATATTAAATCTCCAAAAAGCTGGCTCAAAATTATGCAATGACAAATATATAACACCGAAAATCGTAGCAACTTCACAGGCATTTCGGCAAATCAACTCGCAAATCTCTAGAGATTTTCCCTGTCAAGATACAGAAAATATTCGCAAGTCCGGTTTCCGGAATATTTGTTCTTAACTTTTGCCGCTCTGTAAGGCGGGGCCGCTCTGTAGAAAGTTGGTAACGACACTTGGCCAAACAAGTTGCTGGGAAAACGTCTGGGGAGGCGAGAGCAATAAAACTTGCCCCATCTCCGCGCCACGGCTCCTTTTGGCCATTTGTTATTTAGAGAGAACCGCAGCAATTGTTGCCATTTGCAAGCGCTTCAATCACGGCCAAGCAAAAGGGAAACCTTGGCTCAAAGCACCTGCTGCCGCTGGCCAGAAATGAAATGGAAAAAAATGTAGGAAAAGAAAAGGCGCTGAAGGAAAGGCACAAATCATCTGCAGGGACAGGCAGACTAAAACTGAAGGCTCTCGCTCTCCTAGCTCAACTTTGGCATTCGATGGCAATTAATCTGTCATTCGAATATTTTTTTTTCTTCTCCCTGCCTTTTTGTGTTAACTTGGCCCAAAGGCATGTCGAGATATCTATTGTGCGTGGCTGGAAAAGCCAATACTGTGGCAGAGGGTCAAAGGATACTGAGATACTCAATCAAAGGCCGAGCTAAATAACCTTTTACCTGACCTAATTGGTGCTCAAAGCCCAGGCAAAATCGTAAAAGCTATAGCCATTAATGAGCTCCTGACCCGTGGGCGTGATTTCAACGCAGCATTTAAAATCGCTTAAATAATTGATTCGTTTCAGCCAGACCAGCCACACCGCAATCAGAGCCGTTTAATTAATGCTTAACACGCCACAATCATAACTAATTTAATGGCGAAGTTGGCAACAACTAAATTGTTAAACAATTGGGCGTGGACCTAAAGGATCAACATTTAACTGGGTCTGTTTTTAATTGCTGCTCTCTGTCTGGTCAATTAGATTGATTGCCCCTGGGTTTGCCGAAAGGCTGTCCCTAATTAATTGGTTGCATGTCCTCGAGAATGGCCAACACAAATACTATCACAAAAACTAACTTACTTTTACTTTGCCCAAAAGTTGCTTCTTATTTGAGTTGGCCTTCGGGGGGAATTAGTGGCACACACTCATTGCCATTGCCAGTGCATAATTAATAATTTCCTTCACAAATCTTAAGCCGATTTGCCAAAACACAGTAGTATATACGCTCTAGGCTCTAAGCTTAGCTCAAAGAGTTTCCCTGGAAATTAGTCCTCATTTTAATCAAGTTACATACTGTTTTTTGTGTTTAGGTAATTTAATTTTTAATTACTTTCGGCCCTCGGCCTGAAATGCATTCGGGGGCTTAGTTGAAATCATAATTAAATAATATACACACAAGCTCGTAGCTAAATATTATTGGAGGCGACGCACGACGCATTTATAATTATAATGCCAAAAGGGGGATTAGGGAGAGAATTATGCAAACTCACTCAGTCACTGAGTCACTGACCAATAATGTGGGAAGCCACAAGGCAAAGGGACTTTAAGGGACTCTCAAAATGTAACTTGAGCCTCGGCACGTGTTTGCCTTTTCTTGGCATATTTTTATATCCTTATTTACATTAAATCCCTGGTTCACAGGAACCGCGTCTGGCATATCTGTTAACTCCTAGAACGGGCTTTAAAGTATAACAAAAAAAATATATATAAAAAAGAGAAGCGAAAAATAAAAGCCGAATAAGTGGCGACCAAAACAGCTGCCAACGACCAACGGTGGGTGTAACTATTTGCCTGATGCTTCTGCTTTTTTGTTTGCCTCTGTTGACAAGGACACACTCGAAGAAAGGATCAGTGGGGAGCCTGAAACCTAAATTTATTTTTTAACCTTAAGTTGGAAGTACAAAAAATTAAATAAAATATATTTGGAGGATTTTGCTCTTAAAACTCAAAAGCAAGAATCCTTGCATACTTTTAGACCCACTTAATAATGCTATTAAAGCGTAGAAGCCCAAAAACCTTATTTAATAAATAGCAAACTTTATCCTTAAGTTAGATGTGAAAAAAAAATATATATATATATATTTAGGAAAGAATTTTTAGACTTGATCTTACACCAAAATATACATCTAAAACTCGAACAGAAAAAACCCTTGCACACTTTTCGACTCACTTAAAAATGCTTTTAAAGCGTAGAAGCCCGAAAACCTTATCAAATAAATAGCAAACTTTTCTAAAAACCCCACCAGAGTCGGCAAAGTTATCAGCCATAATGCACAAAGCCAGAGAGATAGTTATAGATAGTTTGCGGCTACATATTTCTCCCACTGTATGCAAATAGGTTGGAGTAACTGGAACTGGCAGTGACAACACCCCTGGCGTATCCGTATCCCTCGCAGCATGGGTCAATGGCAAACTGCAGGCATCAGCAGGAGGCTGGGCAAATTTGCATTCATAAAGCAGAAGCGACCAGTTAGCCCATTTGTATGCAAAGTTAAGTCCAAGCGGATGGACTGAGCGGCAAGTAAACAGTAAGTGAAACCCAGAGAGCGTGCAGGTAAATGTCCCAAACATTAAAACAATGACCAAAAGCTGAATCTCGGGATTAACTCAAGAAGAAGCGCTTAATCTCGAGGCGAATCTGGTTGTGAATGTGCTGACAGTGGCAAAGGCAGCATAATTTATTCATTTGCCGAAAATTAATTGGTGCCAGCGAGCATCCAAAGGAGTTGCCTTGGTCATGGTCATGGCTCGGTGGAAATACAATTTCACACTTGGCCTGGCAGGGAGCACACGGCGTATGAGTGATATTGCAGGCAGGCCAACTCCTAATTAATTGACTTGCTGGCCGGGCCGGGGCCAGGAGCACACCTTCTCTGTGTGTTTCCATCTGTCTGTGTTTGCAATATGGATATGAACTCCCAAGAACCCAGTGCCAGTAATGGGAATTCGTTATTTACTTTCACTCTCACAGCACCCGCCGAATCCTTTGTTATTGGTCCTTTTTTTCGTGGTATTGCAGCCGCAAGCTGAGCGCACTCAGTGGAGGCAAAAGATAATTTTATTATTTTTTTATATATTTTTTGTTGGGCTTTATTTGTAAGCCTTTTTTTGAGGGGGCGCCCAGCACATGTCCTGGCATTTAAGCCCTTAACGGCAGCAGGATGCAATCGAACTGCAGCGGGGATTGGCATAAGCTGTTGTCTGGACAATGGCATTACGCATACGCCCCGCCGCCAGGCATTCGCTTAAACAATTAGCCCACAAATGTCCAAGCTCAGCGAGCAAATTGCATTCGGAATTTGAAATTTCAATTAAATATTTTTGGGGTTCTGCCTATGATAATTAAAAGTTTTTGCGAACAGATGTTGGCCATTTCGCCGTATTTTATTCAAAGCTTATGATAACACAAAGCATATTTTTTATGGCATTTCTACTTACCCCAAGGGCGTACTCCAAATATTTTTGTTGGCCAACTGAACTCGATTTCTGGGTATTAAAATGTGTGTTTTTGTGTTTTTTTTAAGCTCGCACAGTTTTTTATTATTTTATTTATTTAAGCAAAATTGTCACTGCCATTTTCACTGGTTTTTAGCTTTGAAAAGATGCACTTCACTCGACTCGCGATCTCTGGATGAGAGGATGTGGTCCTCAAGAGTATATTCTGGGTTTATCTCGGATAGGCACACAACCACAACCACGCCGCGACGCGATTCAGAACGAACTGCGAGTCCGAGGCGGAGATTCCAAGTCGGCTTCGGCCGCCGCTCGGAAACTCACCACGCCGCCACCCGAAGTCCAGCGAAGTCGGGCTCGGGCTTTAGATGCGCCTCTTTGTGGGTCTGTGGAGCAGGGAAAAGTGAAAGCTGTTGAGGCAGGTTAGTGTCCGGAGAGAGCCAGGAGGCGGCGCGCTTCTTCCAGCGATGTTTCTGATTAGACTGGAAGCGGCGGTTGAGGCGGTGATAAGCCACAGCCGCGAAGGATAACTGTTGCATGCAACTTCGGGGAAGGAGTTTTGAGTTTGAAGTTGAAGTTGGGAGTTGTGATAAGGGAATTGTATTTAAGGGGGAGAGAATTTTAATGGGGATACAGGAAACCTCTTAATAACGGCTTTTAAAAGTATAATTATAAGGAGAAAATAAATTCTTTACCTTTAAAACTGAAATGGTTTCAAAATTAAATATGTAAACAATGAAAAATCGAGTTTCTTGATCATAAATAAGGAGAAAATAAATTATTTACCCTTAAAATTAGAAAACTTCCCAAATAAATATTATAAACTAGGAAAAATCTGTTTCCTTGATCTTATATCTGAAGAAAAATATAATTTAAAGGAGAAAATAATTTCTTTTATCTTTAAAACAAGAAAAGTTCCCAAATAAACTATATAAACTAGGAAGAATCTGGTTTTCTTTCTTTCTTTTCTTATCAAAAAGCTTAAGAATTCTCTTTATTTAAAGGTCATTGTATCTATCTTCCTCTAAAAGGTTTGGGGTCACCCACAATAAATCTGTTTAACTATAAATACATCAAATAAAAAAGAAAAGCCGAAATAAAGATCATTTAAATACCCTTTTTAAATTAAAATAATAGCAAATAATATTTATATCCCATTTTTTTATGGCTTTTCCTTTTGTTCTATAATTTAAAATCAAATTAAATATATTTAATAAAAGATTTTCTAAGCATTATAGCTTAAATTCAATGGAAGCATAATCTACTAATTAAATAAAGCCTTAACTAATCCCAGACTGAATTTCCTAGTCTTCAAAATTTGATTTAATTTTTAAATCCAACCAGATTTTGATGTTTCTGCTTTTGTTCTATTTGTTAAAATCAAATTTAATATATTTTATATAAGATTTCTTAGGCATTAGTGCTTAAATTTTAGAGAAGCATAATCTACTAATTAAATAAAACCTTAACTAATCCCAGACTCAAGTTCTTAGTCTTCAAAATATGATTTAATTTTTAAATTCAACCAGATTTCGATGTTTCCAGCCAGGACATGCGCAGCAGCGGACAGGACTCTCTCTTTAAGGCTCAGGTGTTTGACAGTGTCCGGCATTCCGGTGATATCGTGGTGAGTTCGGCTTCTGGAAGCAACTGATAAGAGTCGCTGATAAGAATGCATTACGGATGCAACACGTTTCTTTGGCCTGCGGGGGAATCCCGCTGCAGTTGCATAAGCATCGTCATCACAGCGCAGTTTGCGGTCTCTGCGGATGGAGGATGCCTTGGGGGGGACCTACAGAATCCGGCGGAGGAAAGCCGCAAAATGCGCAACGCTGCAGACGCAATTAATGCGCACCGTTTTACAATTAGCGAACTGGCCCAATTATGCAGCTGCCGCCCCTTAACCCATCAACCCATTAACCCCCTCAGACCCATGCCGTGAATCTTGCTCGCTGCTTTTCCACACTTTTGCCACGGGGAAACTGACTTTTAATAGGAAATTCATGGCCGCCGTGACCGGTCCCGGTCCCGGTCCCGCAATCTGAGGCACCTTGACTGGCTGGCTGCCGCTGGTGGGGTGCCTTTTAATTATGATAATTACATTGTTGTCGTTCTCATTTGCTGACAGCAGCTGGGCCTCCTCCGCAGCGCCACGATCTCTCCCTCTTTCTCTTTAGAACGGTCCCCCGAAAATACATTTCCCACATCGCCGAGGCGAGCATGTTTAATGCAGGATGCACATCCTGGCCACCGCTTGGTCAGACATAAATTATGCATTTATTTTAGGGGAGGCTGGTTTCAAAAATGTTTAGCTTGGGGTCATGCAGGGTTTGCTTAGAAAAAAGTTAAGGGGCTGTAGAGTATCATTGGAAACAAGTTGAAGTCAATGGGGCAGCTAGAACATTACGAAAAAGTATTATACCCATCTTAATTTTCATTAAATATTATGATCAGCAACATTTAAAAGATGTTTGAATTTAATTGTAACACCCTTTTATTGATATTTTGTTTGAATTTCTTTTATTTCTTTTGATTAAACTTTTTAACGTATTTTTCTATTGTTTCTTTTATTCTCCGGTGCAAAAGTGACCGTATATCTTTATTATTAAAATCCGAATTCTATCGATCGATCGATTAATATGCAACAGACTGGTTACACTAGGACACTAAGGTGTTCACATTATAAATTATATTCCTTTTGAAATGTTCAATATTAAATTTGAATTAAATACTAACAATTTAACAATATTATAAATTATATTCCTTTTGAAATGTTCAATATTAAATTTGAATTAAATACTAACAATTTATAAATTATATTCCTTTTGAAATTTTCAATATTAAATTTGAATTAAATGTAAACAATTCCCAAATAAAAAGCTATTAACGATTTGTGCTTAAGAAAATCATATAAAGTATGTCGCTTTTAAAGGTAAAACTATTAATACATTTTTAATGAATACCTTAATTTTTATCCCAATTAATTCCTCATGCTTTACTTTAAAAGTTTTTATATGTAATAAAATGATTATAACGATTTGAGCTTATGAGTATCAATATTGCTTTTAAATGTAAAACTATGTAATAAATTCCTTTATTTTCATTGGAAATATTTCCTAATGTTAAGTCTTAGTTTTTTAGTTGTAATTAAAAATATTAATAGGCACTTCAAATACCTCTCTTTTCGGTTCAGTGCATTGTTTAATATCTGGTCCCCGGCCTGTGACTGTCCTGACATTATTCCCACTCAACTTTGTCGCGCTGAGTGGTAATTATGTTTCCGCTGCATTCCGAATCGGATGAGTCTCGCTCGCCCCTAATTGGGTTATGGCGTCCAAAATCCGCATACATTCCTGGGGGGAAGCAAAAGGATTGCTAGACAATTGCATGCGTGGAAAAATGCAACAATTAAGACTTTAGATTGTCGCCGAGCACATGCGTTTAGATGCGCATATATGCAAATATTTGCGCTGCCTGTTGGTTGTCGTCGGTCGTCGTTGGGTTGTTTTTCCCCATTTTCCCCATTTTAGCCACCCGATTTTTCCGGAATTTCCCTCGCATTTGGCCCGCTGCCATTGCATGCAACAATTTATGGGGCTGTCAACAATATGGCAACATGTTTTTTGTGCCCCGCGCCTGGACATGCTAATTGCATGCACCATGTGGAAATATCAAGTCCCCGGGTCTCCCGTTGAAATTTTTACGAAGCGAATAATTTAATGCGCCATAAATTCGCCTCATCGCCAGAGAGAGAGTGTGTGCTTTATGGTGTGTGTGTGTAGGCTTGTAAAATTGACAGCGAGTGCGCCATAAATTCTGCAGCATACTTTTTAGCACAGAATTTTGACACAAAAACCGCTGACAAAAGCAGACGACAAAATGCAAAATGAGACGATACAGATTTCTGTGTCAGTTTTATTAATTATAAAAGCGGCCAGCGAAACACGAAAAGTATAGAATGACAAATGCACATTATTTCGGCTTTTCATTTGCACATTGGCTAAAATCCGCATGGAGTGCAAATTGTTTGGCCAACAAAGTCGCGAATGTGAGCTCAAAAATGCATCAACTTTTGTAATTTAAGCTTTTGAAACTCTATACTATCTAAATTTATTACAAAAGCCTTTGGGTTCCATAGAATTTATGTGGAACTCGCCACTTACCACTGCTTTTCATAAAGTTAATTATTTTGATTTGAAACATTTTCCCAAGAATTTTCCGTTTGAGAGTAGCACTCCCATGGAAAGCGTTTCCCGACTGACCTTAGAAAGCACCTTAGAATTTTAATTGAAATTCGAGGAACCATTTGATGCTCAAGTGGGAAGCCCCTGTCCAGTGAGCAGGTGGCCGCCATAATGCCTAATTGTTGTGACCACGCAAGCCTAATTATATAATTAAGAAATCACCCCCATTGGGAGTAACACCAAGGAGCACTATTTAAGTGGCATCCGGCGAAAGTTTAAAGGTAACAAGTCAAGGAGACATGGCCGAGGTCACAGTCGTCGATAGTCTGGAGTTTTTCGGCAGCCACTGGTCAGCCTGGCGGGTCCTGGGAGTGGCCCATCACCGCATCAAGTCCTGGCGGAGCCTCTACCTCTGCTACGGTGTCGTGCTGAACGTGATGGTCACCCTCTGGTATCCTTTGCACCTGGGCATGTCGCTCTTTCGGAATCGCACCCTCACCGAGGATATCCTCAACCTGACCACCTTTGCCACCTGCACCGCCTGCTCGGTGAAGTGCCTGCTCTACGCCTATAATCTCAAGGATGTGATGGAGATGGAGCGGCTCTTAAAGCTCCTGGATGAACGGGTTGTGGGTCTTGAGCAGAAGCGGATCTATGGGGAGGTTAGGGTGCAGCTCCGGAATGTCCTGTATGTCTTCATTGGCATCTACCTGCCCTGCGCTTTGTTCGCCGAGCTCTCGTTCGTGTTCAAGGAGGAGCGGGGTTTGATGTATCCTGCCTGGTTCCCCTTCGACTGGCTGCACTCCACCAGGAACTACTACATAGCGAATGTCTACCAGATCGTGGGCATATCCTATCAGCTCCTGCAGAACTATGTGAGTGACTGCTTTCCAGCGGTGGTGCTTTGTTTGGTTTCCGCGCACATCAAGATGCTGTATAAAAGATTTGAGGAGGTGGGCATGGATCCGGCTAGGGTTGCTGAAAAGGATCTGGAGGAATGCATCACGGATCACAAAAGGCTGCTGGAGTGAGTGTAATTATTGGTTCTTTTTTTAAGGAATATTAATAATTAATTTCCTAAGACTCTTTCGCCGCATTGAGGCCTTCATTTCCTTGCCCATGTTCATCCAGTTCACGGTGACCGCCTTGAATGTCTGCATTGGCATTGCAGCTCTGGTATTCTTCGTCTCCGAACCCATGGCCAGGATGTACCTCATCTTCTACTCCATGGCCATGCCCCTGCAGATTTTTCCATCCTGTTACTTTGGTACAGATAACGAGTATTGGTTTGGAAGACTCCACTACGCGGCTTTTAGTTGCAATTGGCACACTCAGAACCGGAGTTTTAAGAGGAAAATGATGCTCTTCGTGGAGCAGTCCCTGAAGAAGAGCACAGCCGTGGCTGGGGGCATGCTACGCATCCATCTGGACACATTTTTCTCCACCCTGAAGGGAGCCTACTCCTTGTTTACCATCATCATAAGGATGAGGAAATAAAGGGAAAGCGCTATAAGAGATTATAATTAAATGAAATTAAAACAAGCTTTGATTAGTATTTATTTTATAATATTTCTCCAAGAAAGAATCCCCTGTTGACTTGCAAAAATACTCAATAAATTACTCCCATTCCAAAACTAAACGCTTAATCGAAATAGAACCTCTGACTCCTGCTCAATGAAAATTATCCTAAACCCAAATGGAAAGCCTGCTCCTTAATTGACGGCACCACGCACGCTCAGTTCTAAAATTGGCAATCACCTCAAGTGAGGTAACACCACACATTACTATTTAAGCCCAGAACCCAACGATTTCAAAGCTGAGAACTCATAAAGACATGACGCAGGACGCAGTCAACAGTCTAGAATTCCTAAGAAGCCACTGGACAGCCTGGCGAGTCCTGGGAGTGGCCCATCACCGCATCGAGTCCTGGCGGAACCTCTACCTGGGCTACGGCATCCTGCTGAACGTGTTGGTCACCCTGTGCTATCCCTTTCACCTGGGCATGTCGCTCTTCCAAAACCGCACACTCACCGAGGATATTCTCAACCTGACCACCTTTGTGACCTGCACCGCCTGCTCCTTGAAGTGCCTGATCTATGCCTACAATCTCAAGGATGTGATGGAAATGGAGCGGCTCCTAAGACTCCTGGATGAACGGGTCAAGGGCCCGGGACAGAGAGCAGTTTATGACAAGGTGAAGGTGCAACTCCGCAATGTCCTGTACATTTTCATTGGGATATACTTGCCCATCGCCTTTTTCGCGGAGCTGTCCTTTCTCCGCAAGGAGGAGCGTGGATTGATGTATCCTGCCTGGTTCCCCTTCGACTGGATGAACTCCACCAGGAACTTTTGCATAGCCAATGTGTATCAGATAGTTGGAATATCCTATCAGCTCCTTCAAAACTACGTGAGTGATTGCTTTCCAGCTGTGGTCTTCTGCCTCATCTCCTCACACATCAAAATGCTCTACAAGCGCATCGAAGACGTTGGAACGGATCCCGAGGAGAACTCTGAAAAGGAGCTGGAAGCCTGCATCACGGATCACAAGCGGCTGATTAAGTAAGAGTAATTCTTTGTTGTTTTATCAGGAATATTAACATTATTTTAATATATTCTCAGACTTTTCCGTTGCCTTGAGGCCTTCATATCCTTGCCCATGTTCATCCAATTCACGGTGACCGCCCTGAATGTCTGCATTGGCATAGCAGCTTTGGTATTTTTCGTCTCGGAGCCCATGGCCAGGATATACCTCATCTTTTACTCCATGGCCATGCCCCTTCAGATCTTTCCATCTTGTTACTTTGGTACAGACAATGAGTATTGGTTTGGAAGGCTCCACTATGCAGCCTTTAGTTGCAATTGGCACACTCAGAACCGGAGTTTTAAGAGGAAGATGATGTTGTTTGTAGAGCAATCCCTGAGGAAGATCACAGCCATGGCTGGGGGAATGCTACGCGTTCACCTGGACACATTTTTCTCCACCCTGAAGGGAGCCTACTCGCTTTTTACACTCATTATTCGGCTGAGGAAGTAGTTTCCGCTTTTATTTGGAATCTTTTGATTAAAATGTAGTATGAAGTTAAAAGAAATTTAATAAATGGATTAATTTTTTTTCTTAAATCCCACTATTGTCCAAATGTTCCATGATTATACTGGGAATGGATTAGAAATTACTTATTATAAACTGAGATAAAGAGCGGTATATAATTTTAATACTTAGTATTTTTTTGTTCAGTTTAATACTAAATTACTACATATTATTACATATTATAATAAATTGCACAGATAGTAGATATTGTTTGTAAAAGAACGTACGTACGTAAAACAAATGAAGGAAAAGAAATCCCTTTAAGATACATTCAATGTTTTAATAAGAAACATGTTTTATTAATAAATATTTGAACTTAGCTTCAAACTTTCTCAAAAATATTTCCTGGTAAAAAACGAAATAGACGAAATGTTGGAAATATTAAAATATAATGTTTTTTACACACCATAATATTATTATTACAAATAACATTTCCTTTATGCACTAAGAACATGTGTAAAGTGTAAGCACTATTCACCCTGGCTGGATGCAAATCTCGCTTCCCAAAGGATCTAATCAACGGTATTTGCAGCCGGAAGCCATTTGCCGTATTTGCATGCAAAATGGCGGCCTCGCTGCTTCCGTCGCAGCAGCCAAAACGGCAGATGACCGAAATGGCAAGTAATACAACGTTTATTGATAATTGATTTTGGACAATGCTAGCAATGTCCCCAGTTTCTTACACGAACTGTCTCCGACCTCGTTAAGTATACGCCACGTGTGCTGATTGAGACTAGATGGACGGACTGGACTGTCCTGTCTGCCTGGTCTTTCGCTAATTGAATCACTCTGCGAAAATTTGCATAAGACAAGGAAATCAATTGCTCAGCCAGGATAACAAGACTTTGCCCGCTTATTTATTTGCACAAGCGATAAGACATTAAAAGACTTTGCCTTGCTGGGAATCGCAGCCGGAATCGCAGCCGGAATCGCAACCGGAGTCACAGCCGGAGTCGGTAATGCGCTTAAGTCCGGACAAAGTCCGTCTTGCTGTAAAATGGGACCAAAAAGGGACCAGAAACAGACCAGAATTTATAGCTGGCAAAAAACTAAAGAGCAGCCCAGGGTGTGACTTTGTATTCCAATCGATTTGATGACCATGTACAAAGTTGATTTGAATTTATTACGGAACGCATTTACTTCTGTTTGCCGCCTAATTCCCCAAGCCGAGCACGTACTGTATTCCCAGGATCCGGGTTCCAGGAAAACCCAAACCCAAGACCGAACTCCTCCTGGTCATGCTTAATTTTTAATCAAAACAAGCAACAACTCAAACTGCCAAAGCCGTTTTTGTTCCAAGTCTCCCCTCAGCATTTAGCAGACTCAGCTGTTCGCCGCCAGCCGGAAATTGTATTTGGTCACTTGGCTCATTTGGTGAGTAGAGGACCTCGTCACCGCCATCACCACCATCACCACCATCATCATCATTTCCCGTGCTTATCATTTTCCCGAACCCCAACTAAGGCAAAGTCTGCCAGTTGAAAAGTCCATTGCACTTGGCAAGAGGATGACTTGAGTTAGTTGGCTGGCAGACCTGTGCACTTTGAAAAAAAGGAAGGCAGACACTTCCATAAATTAAGATTAGGGAAATTAAATCAAGAGGGAATAATAATATTTAAAGAAATTGTTATCGTAGTTTTTCTATAGATTATTCTTTATTTATTTGGTTTATTTCCTTTGTTTTAACTTTTTCAATGTGCTTTTTTTTATTTTTTAAAATTGTAGTATGACCGTAGTCTTTGTTGTACTTAATCCTAATTTTCTTAATGTCTTAATTTATCTCAAATTGACCCAGCGTAATTGGAACATAAATGCGGAAATTCATATTTACATAATGCTATCTTACCAAAATGCTAAAAGGGCTACACTATGCCATAGTTAGTACTCAGTTAATGCTTACAAAATAGTTAATTTAAATGTCCCAAATATTATATCTATAATCCTAATTTTTTTCAACCCTGTCTAAATTTTTTATTATTATTGAGCATATAAAAATGCAGTAGCTGCTCTTGCACCAAAAAGCTTAGATAATGTATTCATTTATGCCATAAAATCCTGTGTTGGATCTGTGTTTTCCCGCCGTGCAGAGCACTCAGCTGGAGTGGCTCATTGGCCACTTTCCCGGCAGCCGAATGTAATTTGTTGTTAAGCAGAATGTTAATACGGTTGCAACACCAAGTGGCTACGAACCCGGCTTCAGTTCCGTTGCTGTGACAGCCACAAGTAGCTAAAGGATGAGCTTGGGTACAGGGATGCCTTGAAGTGGCTACGTACGTGGACCACTCAGGCTGAAGAACCACAGAAGGAACCCAAGAAACCCAACAGGTGCGGGCAAATCAATTTCCTTGGGGTTGGCCCAACTTTTCATTTAATTAGCAACAATCGGTGGGGAAGAACTAAATCCAAACAGCCCGCTGGCTTTGACTCGAAATTAATAGTTTGCACACTCCAAGTTTCAAATTCTGCAAAGTAAATCAAAAGAAAAATTGCCCGAAAACTTTTGTCAATGGCTTAACTTGGCCAACAGCCACATGCGACCAAGGAGCAGCGACAGGACAGGACATCTGCAGCGCGGTGTACTCAAGTAAATTACAAGCTTTCATAGTCCTGGCATATTTAACCGCAGCTATGTGAGTAGTGTTGGCGCAAGTGTTATCTCACACATGGGCTTACACTGGGGGAAATTTGGTGGAAAAATAATTATATATTCATTTAAGGTTAGGGATATTGATTTCTTGCTATTCTTATATTTCTAAAAACGTGGGAGTCATGGGAGCTTTGTTATAATATTTCATTGTGGGAAATAAAAAAGAACACCTCAAAGTATGCAAGGGTTTTTACGAAAGAAACACCGTACTTTCTATGGTAGCTTTTTTTTTATTTTTTGTTAATAGTAATTTTAAAAATCTTTAACTTTTATAAATAATTTTAAGTTTTCTTCCAGCAAGTCCTTTATGAATTCCTATAATTATTCGAGTGCACCACAAAGCCAGGATAATAGTGGCAAAAACAGAATCCATATGCTGCCCCATATAAAGAGGGGAATTTTACAACCGGCATAAGAAAGTCACTTAACGTGGGCAATGGCACATTAAGTGAGCGATGTGGGGGTGATGTGGCGGCGAGTGAAAGTTCATTTTGGCCGGAAAATGTGAAAATGTGAGCCAGGGAAAGTATGCTGCGTAGCAAGAGGAGCTCCCAAAATTTAAGGCTGCAGAAAATATTCTCTGATGGAGTGGGCATCGGGAGGCGTCAGTAAAAACATTTTGCCTAAACTATGCCATTAACATACAAAACTTTGCCAACAGCCGGCCTGGTGTGCCTCCCAGTGACTCCAGCTCCGGCTCTCTCCATCCAAACAACTCTTTGGAGCACGTAAATACTTGCCAGAAACTTGCACGAATTAACAACAAAAAGTTTGTCCTTCTTGTGTGACGGAAAACTTGGATAGAATAACACAGGACTGCCGCTGGCAAGTGACAATAACACACACACATACACAGCAAGGACGAAGGACGATGCTTCGTCAGCGGCAAGAGTTATAGAACATTGCTCGGTTTCAGGAAAGGATTTTCGGGGGACCAGTGCCAAATGTCAAACAATTTGCGGTTTCCTAAGCCACACGGGAAGAAACCCAGATTTACTTTCTCATTTCTGTATAATTTAAAATTAAGTAGGATTAAAATTGAGTAATATAAATACTTTCGTAAAATACTTGAGAAAAAAAAAGGAAAGAAAAATGTAAGTAAGCGAAAGTGCTGCAGAAAGCACTAGGGTTTTGAAATCGCTTTAAAAAAGTGCCCCAAACTATGCTAAAAAAATTTAGATTGATAATAAGGTATCCCAAACATTTTATTGCTTATCTTTAGGAATTTTTTAAAGGGATTTTAATCCGCTGGCGATTTTTGTAGCTTTCCTAGGTAATCACTGGTTCAAATAAATATCACTTATCTTATATTTAAATTTATTAATAATTATAAACATTTATATACAAAAGCTAATACCCATTTCTCTCCGTGCTCCCAAATTCTCTCCACCCATATCTATCCCTTAAATCACTCCCACTCCTTTGGCTTTAACCCCTCTCTCTCTCTCTGTCTCCATTTAAAGACCCCGGGACGGACCTAAAGGCCTTTTTGCCAAAGTATTTATAGCTGAAAACTTTACGACTACCAGGCCCATAAAAAGCCAAGTCCCCTCCCTCACAGCATAATTGCCGCTAAAGATTGTTTGGCGTCCGATGTGGATTGTAGTCCAACTATAACTCATTACGGCTAATGAGCGTTATTCGTGCCCCGACGCCCACTCGACTTCATTCCGCATTTTGAATGGCCCAAGGACGAGGGCGACAGGCGCGAAAGGTCGAAAATTAGTTTGACTTGTGACTTGTGGCACGAGCAGGACGAGCGGATTTTAACTCTGCCGAAGGGATTACGCTTAATTGACAGCGACAACAAGTGACAGCCACTGTCTACGGAAAAGGCATCAAAGGAGCAGGATGCCAGCAACGTGTCCAGGCTTAAACTCTTTAATCAGAGCCCAGACAGTTGCCGGGGTCGTCTGTAATTGTGGCTACCTGATGTCTAATTATTTGGAGAAGAATAAATCTAATAGTTTAAGCGGAAACGGAAACAGGGAAGCAGCTTCCTCTCCTTGCATGTAATTCAATTAGAAGAGCACGAAAAGGATTTACTCCATAAAGGCGTAAACCATTGAGTACTCTTTTTATGCCCCCTTAACTTACTTCTGTGGTGTATTATTACCTGTCGAATCCTCGTTACACAGCATAAATTGAAATCGAGCCCTCGTACTGAAAAGTCACCTCGTTGAGCCCACAATTGCGAGTTAAACGATCGCCATAAATCCGTTTCTGGTTCTGGTTCGCGAATGAGCTGGTTACGAGCTGGTGTCCTGCAGTTGAGTCCCGGGTTTAATCACAGGTAACACACACTCGCACTCGCAACCGTTTAAATGCAAATGATGCGACTCTGGTCGGTGGCAATAAACGTGGCCAAAAGGCATTTCGCCCGCGCATATGCGGAAAATGTGAACGGAAATGCGAATAAGCAGGGCCAAACGTGTGTAACCAAGGAAGCGCCAGTGCACAGGAAGAAAAGTATTTGAAAAATATATTTACATAAATTTTATGTATTAAAATAAGCTACTAAAATAGCCATAGTAGAATTCATAAAATATATTCTTAGGTATAATATTTTTTATTTATTAAAATAACTCATTAAAACAATTAAGCTTTATCTACTATTTAAATATTTTTTTCTTAGTGCACTCCAGCCTTTATGATGCCTGGTTCCAGGACACCAGGCTGGAGGGCGTGTCCCCGACACGTGTACTCCTCGATTGTGCGGATTTGGCGGCTGGCTCTGGCGGGACAATTGAAATTTTAAATGCCACCGAATGGCAGTGGCAATAATGAGCACGATGATGCCGAGGAATGGCAACAATTATGCTGATGATGTGTGTACTACAGGCAGAGGCACTCTCTCTGGGCGTGGACGTGGGCTCGTGGGCGTGATCCGATTGTTTACCCTCCGAAAAACACATAGCCACGTGGCGCTTACTTATTTTTTGTACTCTTTGAGGGGCTTGGCTGGCTGATAACGAGTGATTAAATGTATTTCTGAACGGGTTTTAATGCGATTTCATGTTTAATGAGCCGTTTCATAGCCACGTTTGCTCCCCGCTCTTTGCCACTTAACTTTATTTTTTGATATATTACCTCAGCTAGAATTAAATTTTTTTTTGGGGGAGCATTGAACGTTGTCGGGTTTTAAAAATAAAGAAAAAATAAGAAAGGCTTAGCTAGCAGGGAAGAAATATTATTTTTAGAGATACTTTGCAGTATTTTCTTTAAGCTTTCTTTCATTCATAAAGACATTAATTCCTCAAGCTTATCTTTGTTTTATTTCCAAAATAAACTCTCTTAAGCTTTTAAATTCTTAAACAAAGTGCAAACAATTTCTAATCACAAAATATCTTTCATAAACTTTTAACAATATTTGCTAACCGCAGAGTTCAACGCACTTGACAAATATTCCAAGACTTTGTTTGGCTAAGCAAAAATATACATAAATAAAATGCAAATGTGGCGAAAAGGAGGGAACATTTTCTCGGCTTGTACACAATTTGTTAGTTGTACATTTTACATGCCTTTGAACCCTGTTTCTCTGCTTTTCCGAATTCCTTACAACTCGTTGGACATAATCGGCTTTGGATTTCTTCTTCTGTTGGCCAAGTAAGTAGTTCTGCCAGATGCAGAGCGAGGCAAACTGTGCCAATCGATGCTGCCAAGTGCAATTGACTATGCTGAACTGGCCTTTGAGCTAGCGACGAGAGTCAAAGAATTGTTATTTATATATATAAATATATATAGAGTATGTCTATGGTATTTATTTAACATTTCTGAGCTGGAAGCGGCGTCTATTTGAAGTCCATGACGACCTTGACATGTTTTTCGGTTTAGTGGCTTGCTCACTATTAGAGATATGTACATATAAACATTTGTTTAAAATGACATTAAATTACACGACTGTCGACTGACTAGGGGCAATTTAAAGCTAATTTTGCGATCATCAAATGTCGGGGGAACATGAAATAATTGCAGAGATATAAAGAGATCAGAGCACACAGAGCAAATTCCACATAATATTATTAAGCTTTGAAAATGTTTTGTATTAGAATTTTAGCAAAAATATAGTTCTTTATATTAAAAAAAAAATCTTTATTTAAAAGGAAGTATTTTAAAATCATTTTATTATGTAAGAAACTAATAAACTTCCTAGAAATGTACCTTACTTATACCCTCTTACTGTACAAACGTAATTTTTTAATTACCAACAAATTACCTAATTAAAATGGTAATAGTTGACCCCTATTCCCTAGCCTAATGATAATTAAATCTAACCTGTTGCCAGACGCTTCTTGTTTGCACTTCATTTAATGCAATCAATCAGAAATTATTTATGAGAGTGGCCCAGGAAAAGTAATTAAATTACACAAATTACTTAATCGATTCTCAGACACACAGTTGTGTCACTCTTGTGTCTGAGTGAGGGCTTTTGTTTGCTCGGAGCAAACCCATTTGGCTGAATGCCCCACCAATGTCACGGCCCCAGACCCAAGCCCAAGCCCAAGCCCATCTACACGTAACCCGAGACCCAGACCCAGACTCTGGTGATGTTTAAGGTCACCCCTGACTCTGACTCTGGCGGTGATTAAAAAACTGCGTGCTGTAACATAAACTTGAAACGTAATGCACTTGGCGGCGGCATCTACGAGATTCGCATAATTGCAACCGCAGAAGCTGAGAGAAGCAACAGAAAAAAAATGTGCCAAGCAACAGCTGCGAAATCAACTCGAAATTCGATTTGAAATTTTGGCACAATTTCCGCTTTTCTCATGACCAGTAAATGATGGATTTTATGGGGTATGACAACAGTAGAAGATACCCTCCACAATTGGGTGTATATTTATTTAATATATATTAGTTTCAGGAATCTGTATAACTTATTAAATATACATTTACATTTACAATTACACTATTTATAAAATCTACCATAAACAAGAAAACCACATTTAAAATTTATTTAAGTCTAATTTACTCTAAACTTATGATTAATATATATATTTTTCGAGTCATTTGTATAACTAATTAAATATTAGAAAATATATATATTTATTTGAGCAATTTGTAGAACTTATTAAAAATAAGAAAATAAATCTGTAGCTAAGTCCCATGTGGTTTCATTAGAAAACTCACTATATATAAAATTTAAACTTTATTTAAGTCTTATTTTTCCACGAAACATAAGGTAAATATCCAGCAGATACTTATAAAAAAATAAAGAATTATACAGGGTACCCCCTAGTCGCTAGTACCTTTCTGTTTATATCTCTGACCACAATATTTGGGGGATAAATATGATGATGAACTGGGTGCTCTCCAGCTGGAGTGCATTCATTTGAGATAACCTTGCTGATTGTGGCCAGGATGGAAGGACATCGAGGCAGGAGTGGGAGACCATAATTGAGATGCCAAATGGATTCACGTGTGTGTGTGCCTAGCAGGTCCCCAATCGAATTGAATCCATCTCCGTTCCTGGAAATCTTTAGCTTATTCAAACATTTTCCGGGACCCAACCTACTTCCGCAATAGAATCACGTACGCGTCCAGAACCAATTATTGTCCTCAGACCCTCTGTTCTCTGTCCTGAATTCAGTATGCAGGATCTGGGTCCGAGTGCGAATTAAACTCAAATTTGATTTCGTATCTCGCTCGGAATCATTAGCGATTGGTTTTTGGCCAGCGATTCGTCACGCCCTGATTCACAACGAGCTTCAATGGACAGCAATTAAAACTGGTTCAATAAATATCTATGAATTTCGCCAGCAATTTTCCTATATATAATATTTTTTTTGATTTGGCATAAATAACAATTGTTAGCGGCGGGCGTGTGTCAGTTGAGCGGGCTTTCTAGACCAGCGAGCAGGTCAAATATCGATAGAGTTGGCCGGCAAACAAATCAAGTGTGAACGAATTGCAAACAACAAGGTAAAGTACAAATATTCGCACCCATCGCATTGGCCACGCGGCGTATGAGTGATGCGCCGCCCAAGCGCCTGACTCATACTTTATATTGATCATCCGCCGCGTAAGCCAGGTGAAAGTTTACTCTTGCCACAGCTGCAGGCTTGCATTTTGCATTTTCGGTTTAAGTTTGCTCGCCGAGTGCATGGCGAATCGATTGCCGCATATGCGGAAAAGAAAGTGTTCACAACTGGCTGCCAAACTCAAATACACGTCAATAGCCCCGCGGGAGCCACACAGAGAGAAAATTATACGTATATAAAATGTACAGTGACTGGTGGATATTAGAGTCAGTTATTAGCGTCATTAAAAATATTATTTTGAAATATAATGGCATGAAATATAATGTTTATGGGGCTTTTTAAGCTTTTACAATTTATGATTTAGATAGAGCTTGAAAATATTTATGGAAAACGCCTCATTATATTTTTAACAATAAACATATTGATGTTTAAATTGAAAAATTAAATATTTTAGAATAATCTGACAGAAGTTCTTGGTAATTACATTCAAAATTAACCCCTTTTCTGCTTGTGTACCCCTCCAATCAAGTGCTTGTACAAAAAGTAACAATTATTTGAACAGCAGAGGCAGCAGCTGCCTCTTCAGTTTCAAATATCCGAATGGCAAACGGCAAACGGCAAACGGCAACTAATCAGTTAGCCACTCAGCCAGACCAGGCCTGACTGTTGCCTTTTCGCACCACTCGGCCAAAAGTAAACAAAATGCGGATTGAAACATAAAAAAACTATCGGGAGAATACCCTCCAGGCCCAAATGACCCATTGATCCACTTGGAAATTAACTTTTTGATTAGTTTATTCATTCGTGTTTTACATTATGTTGTAAGCACTTCAGACAGGAGTAAATATTAATAATTAATCACTGATTACCCAATTATATTAGCAAAAAAATCTTGAAATCTGACGTTATTCGATTTTTCTCATTTTGTAAGGTGAAAAGTTAAGGAAAACTTGTATTAACTAGTCAGTTGTTATTTATACAAGCTAAGCCTATAGGCTTAAAGATTTCAACAACAAATTTGTATGGCATTGCACTTAAAAACACTTTTAAAAATAGTTAGATAATAGAATTCAATTCAGAAAAATCTGAAAAAATAAAGGGGCCATGAAACATAAAAATTACCGTAAACATTAATGACTTAATTTTATGCTTTGTGGTTCATTAAAAAAATAGAATTCAGTGATATTTAAGTTAAAGGGTAACCGCAGTTCGCTTTCCAAGCCAATCCAGACTGTGTCGTGCGTCTACACCGAGCGAAATGGTTTCGCTGAAAAGGCTTGAACTGCGCACGCGCAACTTTGCAAAGAACAGCTGAGCTACGTGCTCGCCTGCTTAACGGCCCGGCCAAGTCAGACTCAAGACTCAAGACCCAAGACCCTCCCCAACCCAAGTCCCTTCACTCAGGCCCACAGCAAACACGTTAGGCGCCAACCGAGCTGCGAAACCCGCCTGGCAACCCGCTCGCAGCTCGGCCCGCCCGCCCGCCGCCGCTCGCCGAAAAGTAGAAAAAGCTGAAAAAAAATTCAATAAAAATAAAGATAAAAAACAACGCAAACCGAAAAGAAAACAAAACGTGAGACGCTTCGTTGCCGGCTTTAGTTGAGCTGGCCCAGAGCGTCAGAGCCAGGCTTGTGCACGGAGCGAAAAGTCTTAGGAATATTGAGATTAAAATTAAGGGAACGTAAAAAACTGTAACAGAGAGTAACAAAAATATTAAGTTTTAAGATCAAATTGTGGTGTTATTGAGTTAAAAATTAAAGAAAGTTAAAAGTCAAAAAAATATTAGGATTAAAATTTAAGAAACATAAAAAATTTGAACTGGAAAATATTGAATATTGAATGGTAACAACAATATCAAGATTTAAGATAAAATTGAGTTAAAAATTAAAGCAAATTAAAGTTAAATTGAAAATAAATATAGAAGAACTTTTAAAGTAATATTTTACCCAACTAATAATTTAATTATAAACAAAAGATCATACCATATTAAGTGCAAAAATTTAATTGTAAAATTTGATGATCACCAGAAGCTTAGTATAAATTAACCTATCAACTTTCCTGACTCGCAATCTCTCTTGGAAATTAAAGCAAAGCTAAATTCGATCTCCCCAAGATTTCATATATAGATTTTCGTTTTCCAGTGTAGATGTGAGACTCGGGGGCTTGGAGCTTGAAGCTTGAGGCTTTGAGTGTCGGGTAAGAGACTCTTAAGTGCTTAGCTCAGTTCAGTTGCGAATTTCATACAACACGAGACGGTTGCCTTTCGAGCGATGCGGCGTTATTCATTCGAATACCGAACACCGAGATCTTAAATAGCCACTATATACCTTCTATAGCAACAAAACTCCACTTCAATTCCGCAACAGAGTTTGCAAAAATAAAACATAGAAGAAGTTTCGCGATTAGGCGGAAATTAGTCGAGCAAATAATTATTTACTCGCGAGTGTGTTCGTGTTTCTGCATTTCGGCAGTGGAAAGTGACTTGAGTTCCTGGAAATAGCTGTACATAAAACCAAAAGATGATTGAGAGACGCAGTCAATTGGATAAGGTAAAATATCACCATAGCATCAAATTAATTCAAATAATTTAATAACTTGCAAGCAATATTAAATATTTGTCAAAGTGCTGGCAACTTGCCTGGCTTTTTGTGGGAAATTCAGTTATTGTTTAGGAAAGTTTCCGCCAATGGCCAGACGTGAGAGCATTTTTGATGCGAAAACCAAAGTTTCGAAACTCATTAAATGCTGGCGAACAATATGCCAGCAAGCTGAGCTACAAGTTTTACAAAATTTAATAACTTAAAGCAAAAAATATTAAAAGATATCACAAAATAATGAGTTAGTTGGAGAGGAAATATTATATTTAGTTTTAACTTTGTTTACAATGTAATCATTTATTAACAATCGAATAGAATAGATTTTTTAAAGCCATATAAAAGCTTTTAAGGCGCCTGCATTATCAATTATTTTCGGTAATTTGCGAAATTTATCTAATTGGTTTCATTTATAAAGCTATAATTAAATTAGGTGGCTATTTGTTTTAGACATTATTGCTGCTTATGCTAATTAAATTTAAAAGGCAAAGTAAAACCGAAAGTTCACGTTTTAACATAAGAGTATCCACTTCTTCGACTTCTTCAGTACTAAACCCTGCTGGTTAATGACTGCTCAAACAGTTTGATATATAGTTTCAATGATACAAGGCACAGAACATATTTATTTTTCTGATTGCGATCACCGAGGACCGAAGCGGATTCACATAGAGCCACCATTCAGGTTTTTTCTGGCTTCAGCAGACCCTGATTAATCAGCCCGAGTATGCGAGATTTTCTTTCAAGTTCTAAGCTTCTGGCTTCTGGCCAGATCCGAGAACTGTTTTCTGTTTTCTGTATACTTAACTTCGAGCTGCGACTCCATCTGCTTATCTAAATATTCGCAAAAGCTAAAGCAAAGGCTGAAGCTGAAATTCACATAAATACTTGGCTGGGAAATGACTCAGACTCATTTGCATTTGTTTGGCAGTTAACAGAACTTTTGCTTTTGTTTGGGCTCTGCTATAGTCTGGACTGATCCGCGAAATGTTTGAAATATTTATTAATTATGTGCGTGTCGCGTTACGTAAGAAGATGTTTCGATCCGGGCGAAATGAAAGTAAACGCTTGAATGTCTAATTTATGCGGATCGGAATCGTCGCGATTACAATGTATTTAAAGCACGAATCGTCACCGAGACGGCAATCCTTAGTATTCAGCGGAAATACGTCGGTATTTTTGGCCAACTGAACGATATAATATTATATATAGATACTATATGCGTCAGCGTCGCGGATCGGCGTCACCGCGCATGCCCAGCTGCATTCATATCGGGCCTTAACTCGGTTCTGAATGGCTTCGGATTAGTTTTCTGATTCTTGGTCGTGGTCTTCGTCACGTAGTCTCTGATATGTATACAGCGATTGTTGTACATATTTTTATTTTATTATATAATAAGTACTATTTAGGGAACCCCCACATATATCAATCTCCAAGCGGAAAGAAGATTAAGTTATATTATTAATGAGGTGTCTGGCAATTAGCCAAAACAACTCTGAAAGGAGATAAAAAATTCAGAAAAATATAGAGACGGCGAGGGATAATGCGGAAAAGCTAAGAGAAAAGGGAAACTTGCACAAATAGAGGCAATTAGAGGCCAAACAGAAGCAACAGTGTTATTAAGCTCACTCCACAGAATTACTTTCAAGAATTTAAAATGGAATGTTTGAAGAAAATCAGCACAGGAAATTCAAGCACTTGCAAGTCCATAAAAAGCTTTTAGTTATTTGGCTTTAAGTGCTTAAAGAGAATAACTAATTAACTAAGTATATATCTTTTATGACAACTTAAACAAGTTTATTAGTTTAGAAGCTTAAATTTTATTATCCGGCCATAAACTGGAAAGCTCATTAGGAAAATCAATATTCAAGTTTTTTGTCATATTTTTATTTGTTTTTTTCACATCTAAATTTAGAAATTTGAATTTATTTACCATATATTCATAAGAGAGCGCCGCGGGGCGACGCATTATATTTTGTAATTAAAAACTGCACAATATTAAAATTATAAACAAATCAAGCAAAAAATAAATAAATAAATACAAAGCGTGTGCACGCTTAATCAGATTAGCGGGCGGGTTTTAAATTAATCAAGGCATTAGCATTTGCCAACTGCAAAATATGCACTCCTCGCCCTCGCGTCATTTTATTAACGCTTTTATAGACTTTATCTTTTAATTCGGAGCTGATTTCCAGATATCAATGGAATTTCATTATCCGCCCGCATTCAGGGAATAACGTGTCTTTTTAACATATTGATAGCATATTTTACGCATTTTAATTAATTCATTTGCAAGCTCAGCAGAGTGAAGATTCGGTTAAATGAACTTTCTTGAAGGAGAGCACTAATTGGATGCAGTTATTAATATATTAATATGTATTTAATTAGTTGTTTGTATAAATTTTTAAGGTAAAAACTTAAAAATCTGAAATAATTTAAATATATCAAATACATCAAATACAATATAAAAGAATATCATTTTTATGCATTTTAGGCATTTTGCAGGCTATGGGCACACTCTGAGGTGCCGGTAGAGGCAGGGCAGAGAAATATCATTATTTAAATTAATGAAACATATTGTATGTTTCAAAAGAAAAATCATATCTCTCTTATTCCGCTTTCGCCTGATTTAAACATCATTTGAATTTAAAATAGGGCCTTTTCTGACCCTAATTAATTCTTAAAACTCCATTATACCGAGCCTGAACTGTACTTCTTTGCGCCCCACTGCAGTTACTTGGTTAAATGCAAATTAAATTCGTTCTAAGGAGTAAATTAAATAAACAAACAGTCGGCTCTTTTCCCGGATAATTGAAATACAGGGAATTAATTAAATTGATTTTACTGCGCGATACTCCTGCGGCTTTATGCCATTCGTCTGCCGAGCTCCTTGTGGGAGCTGATGCCATTAATTAGCTGCATGATTAACGATAGTACCGCCTCCGCCCCTCCATTCACTAAAACCCGCTTTAATTGTAGTTTAACTCTGCCATTGAACTTTGCTTATACTCCCAGAGCACTTGGCGTATAATCTCAATTACGGGGCTGCCTAAAGCCACCAAACAAGCCACTTGAAACAATAACAATAGCGACGCTGGGCGGTAATTAAATCAAATCCACTAAGAAGAAGAAATCGTTAACATAACAAATAATACATGTGCGAACATAAACAACAACACAGACAAAGAAAAACAATAACAAAAGGCAAACAGCACAACAAACGCCAAGAGCCGCTAAGTAAATAATCGAAGCTGGGAAAGAAAAATGTAAAACGACAAATAGTTATCGTTACTTTTCGTTTTCAACATTTATCTGCACGTGTTCCCGGGAGTTGTGGGTGGGCGCGGGTAGATAGAGGGGGTGGAAGAAAAATAAAGGGGAATATGTAAGCATATCAACATTCTTTCCGCCGAGAGAGGTCACGTACGAAAACAAACTCAAAACTCGACGCCAATAAAGCGAAAAGCGAAAGAGCCCAAGAAGCGATTCAAACAAAAAAGAAGTGTAATGAAATTACAGCAAAAATCTGGCAATCAAGCTTACAAAATGGTTAATGCTTTTTTTATGTACATGCGAGAGTGTCGGTAACCCCATGCAAAGTCAAGGCCCTTCCCCTTTCTTTCTCTTGCTCTTTCGCATTGCCAATTAGCCTAGGTTTGTACAGTTACACCATGACCCTGAGCAAAGTCAGGCAGGGGCGCAGAGCAAAGGGGTTTGGTAAATTATAAATATGAAGAACATTTAAAACTCAAATTCCTGTAACTTTATTAACTGATGGTATTATTAATTTGTTGTTAATTATACCCATCTATTAAAATAAAATATAATTTTCAAGCAGCTTATTATTGCTGACATAGTTTGCTCTTGGTTTTAACATTTATTTATAAATATTCATTATTTTAAGTTAACTGCACCCCTCCTAAAAAGTTCAGCCCATGCCACTGGAAGGGCAGGATTGCTTCCACGCTCTTCTTCTTCTGCTTTTGCTGCCCACTCATAAGTGTGACCAGCTATAAAAAAATAGGTGTAAAAATTGTTGAATGGCAAATTTGAAGCTCTTGATTATTGCTGCCTTTGTTTGCTATTATTGTTGTTGTTGCTAAGCGCGCTTGTTTGGCTATTCAAATTTTATGCATTGTCAGCGGAAAACAACAAAACAGTAAAATGTTGACGGGGGGAATGAAGGGGCAACAATACTACATACAATTCAATTTAACGCCATGCTGTCAGTCCGGCCCGGTTATTTGGTTTTCTAGTTCAAGTTGAGGGTCAATCGCTGTTTTTGGCTTGCATTTTGGCCCGGCTTTGGCTTTGTGTCTGTGTGTGTGTGTGTGTGGGCTTGTGTGTTTGTTTGTTTGTTTGCAATTTGTAAAATTGCCAAACAAATATTGAATGGCGAGTGGAGAATGAAAAAAAAAGGCAAATGCAAACAGACGCATCTGTTTATCGGCCGCGTTGAAAACTTCACAGCGATGCGATGCCTGCTCCCCCATCAGCCAGCTTTGGCTGTTTATATTTAGTCGGGGTAAACTCTATGAGGACGGGGGATGCTACACAGGGGAAGAGGGAAGAGGGAAGAGCCGAAGGGCGTAGCTAGGGTTCAACGTGATTCATCGTTCGCTGCACTGAGAAAAACCCCAGACCTACTTACCTAGACCTACTGATAATAATCAATTTGCATTACAAATGTTCCAGCACTTCTGACACCACATAAATATTCATTAGTTGAGTACTTGCTGTTATAATAAAGTGTGTCAAGACACTACTTTACAGGTTACAGTTGTTTATGGAACCAATAGATCAATTTTTGATTTAATATTTATAAGATTTAAGAAGAAAATAATTAATACATTACTAAGAAATCGATGCAGTTAGTAATATCTTTTTAAGTAAATTAAACTTGTATTATTTATTGGGGCTGTCCATATATTACGTAATCACGATTTTGATGATTTTCGACCGCCTCCCCCCTATGTAATCAAGAGTAATCATTGGAGAAACCCCCTCCCCTATGATTACGTAATCATAAACATTTTGTTTCCCCATAAATTTATAAAAATAATTTTTTTTAAACATATATTATGATATAAAATGATTACGTAATCATTGTCCAATAACCCCCCCTCCCCATATAATCAAACATAATCATTTCGCTGACCCCCTCCCCCCCTATAGGTGATTACGTAATATATGGACAGCCCCATTAATCAAATTGATAAACTCTCTTATTATTCCGTTTAATTTTAACAACTTAACTTGTCTAAAAAGAAAGCAATAAGTCACGACAGCTTTCCATCAGTGGAGGTTGGGAGGGTTAAACTCGCTAAGCCATAAAGCCCTCAACAAAGTAGAATATGGGAGTGGAAATTAATAAAACAAGGTGGTAAGTGGGAGCCGGGTACACGTGACGGGCTTTACGGCAGATCAGTTAATTATAATAAATGCATTACCAGACTAGGCAAGCAATTAATCGGATGACTGACATACAATTTAGTCATCTCATAGCCCAAGGGGGTAAAAGGTTCTCTCGCCCTTTGCCTGCGATTACTAATTGGTCACAATTGGTGTGATCACTTGGCAGGTGATTGATCAGTCATCAAACTGATTTGTATTGGGGTAGATCAGGTCATCATCATATTATTAAACAGGTTCCAAGTCGGAGGCATTGGAATTACATAAACGTTAATATTAAACGGATTTTTGATCAGAAGCTTGTTAGTCGCTAATGGGATAATTATAAGGGGTTAAAGGGTTTATTCGTAACTAAGTGAATTCACAGAAACCTAGTTTATTTATGGGGCATTTAATGACTTCATTAAAACAAAATTTTAAAAATTCTTATAAGTTTTAAAGGCTTTTATTGACATTTAAGCTCTCTTTTTTTGGTGAATATCTCAGTGAAAATGCCACACATGTTTCGATGCAGATTAGTCAAATAAGTTAGCCGCAAACATGTTTAATATAAAACAATGAACTTGTTTCGGGTATAAACCCGATTTTATTTATTTTTTGCTTTTATAGAAGAATCCCAAATTTTTAATAGGTTTCCGATTTTCGATTTTCTTTTTCGCAAGTTTCGTGATGTCTTAATTCAGGTTTTCGGTTCTGTTTCTGGAATAGCCATGAGTTCAAGGCGGTTCCGGTCGATTCCAGGTGCATTTTCGCTGTGCAGCCAACCCATCAGTATCGGAGTATCATTATCATCATCATCACCCTCGTCGCCGGCTTAAAGCTATATAATTTTTATGGCGGTATAACGAAACTCGGTCAGACAGATGAGGTGAGCCACTTGCGGCTATATGTTGTGGCTATATTGTGGCCATATATTGCTGGCTTTCGGTGATCCGAAAGTTCACTGAACTGCAGTTCACCAACGGCTTGGCTTGGCATTGGGAGCGAGCGAGATGAGCGATCGATGGGCAGGCGCCGTGGGCGCAGAGAGTGCGGCTGCTAAGTGTGTCAGCCCGACAATTACGCTGAAAGTAGATGGTCCACTTTTCCTGAAACCCGTTTACAGTTACTAGTGGCGGCGACAGTAGATGCTGAGAAAGCTGGCGAAATGGTGAGAACGGAGGAATTCGCTCTCTCTCGTTTGCTAACCAGAGCAACTGTAAAGTTACACAGTTGCAGCGAAAGAAGTTATCTCTTTCGCTGGCATTACATTGCAATATCAGTCTACAGATGTAAGGTAACAGTGGTGTTATCTGTTATCTCATGAGTATGCCAACAGCGAGAAAGCTGTAATGCATTACTCTCTCCCACTTGCATTGCATATATCTCTCTCTTACTTTGCCTTTGTTGTTGCATTTTTGTCTCCCTTTGGTTGATCTCATCTCTATTTGGCAACGCTTACTCTCCCTCAATCTCTCCCCGCTCAGGTATGCACATCATGCAGATGTGTATTCGCTTTTGCATTTTTAATCTCACTTGCTGGCTTATGATTGCTCTCTCCTGTCTCCCAATCTCTCTCCGCTCAGGTATGCACATCATGCGGTTGTGTGTTTGCTGTCGCACTTGTAAACTGCAACGACCACTCTCTCTTCCTATCTCTCCCTCTCTGACTTATAAACACACTGATAAGACGAGAGGAGATGCGTTGCTGCACGATCCGCTGATTTCTCTCTCTTCTTGTAATAGCAGAACGCAGGCTATAAAAGCGGCGCATGCGCCGCGCGCTCCTCAGTCGCGCAGCTGCACTCGAAAAGAACACATCGCGCTTTGGTCCGGGTGTCGACTAGCGGGCGCTTCCTCCTCCTATCCGAAATCAAATCCATTCAAATTACTGCCAAAATGACAGCCGACCGTACAACAACGATAGCGCAGCGCGGCGTCCACATCACAAACGAGGTGAGTTCCTGCTTTGCCAAAAAAATAATAAGCCAAAGCTCACAAAAGGAACGCGAACGCGAACACACGCCGCGGCATGGAATAATTTATGGAGGTTGCCGCGGGCACTTTTGATTCTGATTACGATTCTCGCTGATACTTATGCTGATTTTTGGTTCTGATTCTGACGATGATGAGTGGCACTCCGAAACTGGCTGCTAATTAGTGCTGCCTCATTAAAAGCGAACGAAACTGTTGCTCGGACACTCGAGACCGCTCTTCACGGTACACACAAAAACGAGAACGAACCGGAGCGAACAGGAACAAGCACGCTCGAAAAGTCGGGTCAAACAAAATCTGAAGCGCGCTGGCCTGGTAATGGCCAGACAAAGAACCTATTTACGCTGTGTGCGCCCTGTGCAAAAATTAAATATCCAAATTAATAATCAATGAAAACAATTAGAGCGGGAAAACTCGCTTGACTTTTCCTTTCGCCGCACCGCGCAAGCCTTTATCCCGCAATATTGGATTCCAAGTGATTTGAATAAATTAGTATTCAACGGCAAACAGCAAACAGCTGCCGGGCCCCGAAAGCAGCTCAAAAGAAAGCAACAGTAAAAAGCAAACCTCAAAATATCTAAATTTTCAGTGTGTCCCCCCGGGGGCACCCAGTGAGCAAAAGAAAGACGAGGAAAACAGAAGCAAAATCAAATGCAAATTATAAAGAAATAATAATAATAATGTGGCTAATTATGAGTGAAATTTCAGGAAATCAAATAAATAACGAAGAGCAAGAAGAGTGAGACAGAGACTGCCGGTCATTGGCAGTGAAGTGGAAAGCCGTCTTGAAAGCGAATTTAAAGTCAGAAAAACAAAGCACTAAAAGAAGATACAGTGGGAAAAATGTTTAATATACTATTTACATAATTATTTAATTCAATGCTTGTCTGATTTGAAATAATCACTAAATTTGCATCGAATTCGTATTAAATTACAACTTACAAGAATAAACCCTCATTAGCCTCCCACCCCCTTTTCTTGGTGCACTAATAAATATTCCAAGAATTTAAGAATTTAACTTAAAATAGAAGTTAGAGGTAGGCAGGTGAGCGAGAACTGCTGCTGCTGCTGCTGCGGTTACCTCATTAGCAAAGTTAAATGAGATTGTGTTACACCTTCGCCCACTAATATGCAAACCGAAACTATAATTAAGCTTAAGCGGCGCAAGAAGAGGCCAATTCAGAGGCCCATTTCCCACCGAAACCGCCCTACCCCGCCGCCCTGGCCCACTGTGTTGGCAAAGTAATTAACGTTTATTGGCTGCGGACAAACAAGAAGTTCGTGGGCGGACGCTCCGAGTTGATGTACATCGCTTACACCCTCTGCTTATTTTCGTAAATTCAATCTCTTCTCGTTAAATATATATAGACTCAGATATATATACCTATATATTCATATGTGTGTCCTGGCATTAGGCGCCCACAAAATGGTAGCGAAGCGAGCGCCGCCGCTGCTCTGCTCTGTCTGTTTGTTTGCCTCGCGTTTAGACTTTTGTTTGTTCGCCCAATATTTGCCACAAATTTTGAGTAAGAATAACAAAAAGATTTTTGCGCGACCGAGTCAACAGAGTGTCGGAGGCACAGTAAGCCCACACACACACAGTACATATTATGAAGTGCTGTCAATCGATGGCAACAATTACCAGGCCAACTAGCCAACGGGGCAACTAGGCGTATGCGTGATGCTGGTGCTCCCTCTAGCATATCACGCATACGCCTCGTATGCAGACGGAAACTCAGCTTGGACCGCACAAGTTTCGGTCAAGTCTTGTGCACAGACAATCTGCAGTTCGCCTGACCGTAATTTAACTTGGCCAACTGCAAACAGATTCAATTTGCATTGCGACATGCAAATGTCTACACAGCAAAAAATATTACAACATAAGCTCAAGCAAGCTTGATTTAAGTTTAGATATTTAAAAGAATAACCCCGAGTCTGTAAATCTTTTTATTATATTTATTTCACACCAACAGCTACCATGTTGAATATATTTTGACAACTATTGTTCTATTGTTCGTGACACTTTTGCAGTGCAGGAAAAACCAAAGTGAAATCCCATATTCAGATGGCTTCAAACAACTTCTTATTATTCTCTCGGGTTCCTTTTATTTTGTGGTGTCTGTGGGATTTTTGTCATGCAAATGGAATCTCACATTCTTACGCAAAATTCACAAAGTAAGAGAGGGGCGTTCCTTTTGTATTTCGGGTGGCTTCTGCTGTAAATCCCAGAACCAAGGACCCTTCTCGAGCACTGGCCCTGTAATTTATATTTGTTGGAAATAGTTTTTATGTATTTTTAATTACACACATTCACAACTTTTGCACGAAAGCTTCCCAATTTGAGATAAATCGGGTTTTTAGGGAACATTTTAAAATGTTCAATCAATTCTTAGGCCCCGATACCCGAATTTAAATAATTCGGGATAAATTTGTGTGCATTTGGGGAATAAATAAATAAAATATAACCCGGGCGACCAATTGATATGCGCATGATTATGCTAACGGCCATTTAGCCAGAACCAAATGGAATACCAAATTGTTTTCCTATTCGGAAACGAACGAAAAATCAAAACAGAAGCTCTATTTTTATTTTTATTTTATTTCAACTCCAGCGAGCCGAGCGCACTGAAATTTATTTATGTTTTATTTTAAAGTTTTCAAGTACAGCCCCAGCAGAATCTTTTTGGCCAGCCTAGGGTCAAGGCTGAGATTTGTTTAATTATTTGTTTAATTAAGCGGCAACATGCGGCTTGCATTCGTGTCAGGGCTGCCGCAGAATCTCCAGCCGTTTAAATGCTTTTCGAGTAACAATTAGACAATTGCAGGGTTAACTGCCCGTCCCCCTTTGGACCGGCCCCCTTCGGGCCAAAGTCATGAATTGTCATGGCCCGCTGGAGACTCTCCGCTAAGCCGCCCCTCGCGACTTGGCTTGGCTTGACCTGCTCTGCACTGGTGTTTATGTTTTGTGCCAGGTACACGTGGAGTACAAGGGTATATTATGTTTGTGGCACCTTTTTTTTTAACATCTCAGACTTGGAGTTGGTTAATATGAGTTTAATTTGGTTAAGTCTCGTTTTAAAGTAATCAGACATAATGATTCCGCTTTGAGTGTAGTAAAGAGTCGGAAAGTTTACAAACTTCATCTCTTACTTATATACTTTTTACTAGGTATCCCCTAGTCGTTTCCCCCCTCCTCAAAATTCTTTCTTTTTATGCCTCGATTTACGACAGACACAGAGCAAACACAGACAGCCGTTGATGGATACTTGGCCATATTTTCGTTACTAAATGCGGGCTCAAAGTTCGCCGGATTTTGAACCTTTCGCCTTGGACGGCTTTCGAAATACTTGAAATTCGCCGGCGAGACGAGCGGGAAAATTCACTCACTGCCACTTGGATGGAAAAACTCGATGCATCCAGCTGAAAAAAAAACTGGTTGCTGGTTGCTTGGTTGGCTGGCCTTGGTCTAATCCACATTTCAGAATCCCCAAGCCAGCTTCCAGCTAGAGGCGGGCGGAGGTAGATTCTGTGGCCAAACATGATACTCGATTGTTTGGCCTAGGTTTTAGCCATGATGCCAGCCGTTGGCCAGAACGAGCATAGCCAACGTAGTTGCGTAGTTGCATTGCCGCTGCAACTTGACTTTGCAATCATACCGTTTTGGACCGTCTCGCGCCAAACAAGTGCCGTTCAAGTGCGGATTGCCAAGATCAATGTGCGACGGGCATGAGTTTCAACAATGATGTATAGCGATGGTTGTGTCTCCTCAATGACTCTCCTTTAATGGCTCTTTTTTCTCTCTCTCCCTTGCAGATAATCATCACGGCCATGGACCGATTTGTGTGGTTTGTCCTGCTGGTGGTCATGTCGCACCTGGTCACCGAGTTCACCCGCGTCTCTGGCTATGCGCGCGGCCAGCGCCATGAGTTGGTGCTGCTTAACGATGTAAGTATGACAAAATGCAGCCATTAACCCGTACTACTATGATTTACCTGTACCTTTTGCAGACCCTCCTGCAGCCGATGCCCGTCCAGAACATGGTGCTGTACCCCAGCCAGGAGTATGGCCAGTACCAGCAACGTCCCTCGTCCGCGGGCTCTGTGAATAGCCTGCAGCAGAATGCGGCCTTGTTGCTGAGTAGCCTGGCCTCGCAGGCGGCGCAGGCAGCGGCCGGAATGGGAGCCGGCGCAGCTGCGGTTCCTGGCAGCAATGGGGCCATCCTGTCGCCCGCCCAGCCCGCAGCGGAGAACACATATCCAATGTTCAGTCTGCGACCGCTGATCGACAGCATTTTCGAGGTGAGTTCGCGCGATTACCCCGCAGCAAAGTCGCTCAACCGATTTTTGCGATTTTTCCCGCAGATTCCGATTTCGACACTGCGCGCTGTCAACACCCTGGTGGGTCGACTCACCGGCAGCTATCGCCAGGCCGGGTCCACGACGACGGAACTGTCACAGAAATCGGTGGCGGCCGGCACCGCCCTGCCCTCCGGCAGGCCCAGTCCACCGCCCAACCTCCTGCCCCATCCGGACGCGGAGCGCCATCAAATGCGCGAGGAGATGGCGTAATTTTAGGAGCCCAAACTTTTAGCCAGTAGTTGTGTGTGTGCGTGTCATTTTTCTGTCAGTGTATGTTTTTTGAGTGTGCGTGCGTTTTTTCCTGTGCATTTAATGCGTTTCTTTTGTACCTTTGTGATATATGTGACCTTGTTGTAAGGCTAGCCTAAGGATATTTATGTCCTACCCACAAACAAAAAACTCCCAAAAAAAACTAAGTTTAAATAAATGTAAAAAAATATGAACATGTATACTTAGGGGGTGGTTTTGCAGGTTTGAAGTATTCTTTAAAATTAGAAATCAGTGTGGGGTGAGTTTAAAAAATATTTATATTAAATTGAGGGTTTACTTACGAATTTTAGAAGAATTTAAGGGGGATTCTAAGTAATAATTTACTTAATTCTTTCCAAACAAATATTTCAAAATTTTAAATGAAGTGCAAGGTAAGCTTGAATATTATTTATGTTTAATTTTAAGTAAAGTTAGCATATTTTAAACCAATTTTAGAGCGAACAACGAATTATTTAAGCATTTATTTACTTATTTCTATAAAATAAACAATTTTAAATGGTATTAATATTATTTAGTGATCTTTAATTTTTTATATAATTAATTTTTGATCTATTTACCATATATTGAACCAATTTTAGAGAGTTAAAAGTATTTTTCAGCTTTTTCCCATGCATTTATTACTAATTTTTAATTAATTATTACTAATTTCATTCGGTGAACTACATTTAAATACAGAGAGTTAATATTTAGAGTTAATTATTACAACTCAAACATTGTTCAATATGTAAGCAGTTAATAATCCAATTATTATTTAATTTAAATAACTTTTTTGCTCCACGAATTCTATTGTAAAACTCACTGAGCGATTTTACACGAGTTGTAAAAAGGGCATCCTCAAAGTATGCAACGGAAAATGAACTCGGCCTCTTTTTATTCGCATATTTCTGGTTAAAATTCTTGCATACTTTTAGGGCATACCCATAAAATACGCATCTGCGGGTTAATAAAAATCACAAAAAATACAGATTAATTCATCAATGCAAATAAAATAATACGTATTTAAAATTTTTTTGGGGAATTGTGTAAATATTATGAACCATTGACGAGTCAATAAACGCATCTGCCGGCAAATATATCAGCAGATTGGCGCTAAAAAATGCTTCCCCGTAGATTAATCATTTGCAATTTCAATAAAAAAAAATAGCTTATCAATAGCACAGCGCCACTTCCTGGCAATCAAAATACTGCAAACATTGTTCTACTCATGTCATTGATTTGTGCAGCACAAATACGCGCAGCTAAAGGAAATTAATTAATTTTAATGAGATTTTCATTTCCATTTCAGCGTAATTAAAGGGAATAAGGGAGCTGATGAAAAAGACGTTTTTTATCAACGATAAAGTGTCCCTTTTTTTTCCCAAGGTAATCATGCGTGATGCAAAGGACCAGAGACCAAACCCAAACCATCCGCAACGAATCGCCAACGAATTGAATTTAATTATATATCTTCTCTTGGACCCTTTTCGGTGGCATTTGATTTCGGCCATCAGTCGAAATTATCTAGCACGTGCGCTGCGGATTTTGGCCAGAAATGGGAGCCAGCACAGGCGGCTTTGTTTGTCATTTGAATAACTAATGAGCACGAGAGAGAGAGAGCCAGAGGAAAGGGGGTTCAAGAAACCCCAAAAGCGAAATAGGTTTACCATCAAATTCGATGGAAACTTTAGCACATAAAAGAACCGAGCCAAACCGCGCTATTCAATACTTATTAATTTGTCCGGCTGCAATTGGCAATCGTCAATTTTCCTGCAGCTTCGGTGGAGCGTGAACGGGTATAAAACCAAACCGAAAACCGAAACTGTTTATGGCCAAATGCAGCCGACGGCAACCGCAGACGTCCGAATTGCCAAAAGGCTTTAAAGAAAAAAGCGGCATACGGGGACCGTGCGGGCTGGGGAAACTGCCAAAATAACGCTGCATATTGGCCATAAACCGGTTTTTTCAGTACTAGCCAATTTGGCTGCAGTTTAATGGGGCGTATGAGTAATGTCATGGATTTACTAGCAATTGTTTTTCATGTGTATTTTTTTTATTCTGTAATTAATGTAAGCCTCGGCGAATCTAAGATTAATATATATTTGATTATTGCTCAGGGTTAATTGATTGTCTACGACTGTGAACTTAAACTTATGTAATAGAAACTTTAATGTAGATTGCTTGGAAAAATAAGGATGAAAATAGTAAAGGAAATAATTTGTATTTAATTTTTATAAAGAAAAGTATGTTTTCTAAATGATTAAAAAATATATTTTGGTATAATATCTATTGAAACATTAATAGAAATATTAAAAATTGTAGCTTATTATTCCAAACTATAAATTATTTATTATCTTAACAGTTTATTTAATTTCTCTATATATTTAAAGACTAGTTTGTTAAGTTACCTTTTTCTAAAGCTTCTTGAATTATATTTAAGCCTCTGCTTACGTCAAAAACTGTTATAAATAATGATATTTTTTTAAAATTAAATAGCTGACCCTTTAAAAAGCGTAAAACTGCTGTGAATACATTTTTCTTTAGCCATTTTAAAATTAATTTAAAATTATTAGACTGAAACCAAGGTTCAATTAATATTTTCTTGAGAGAAGCGATTAAAGGAACATAAATACGTACTACCACTAAGCAAGAAATATATAGAGGCGTCAAACAGCGAAAAAAGTGCTATCAACCAAACGGCTGAGCCTGGAACCCCAGAGCACACGAACGACATGTCTAGCACCCCAGACAGCGTTCGGGTTTTCGATCTCGAATCCTTCGTTCGAAAACAAGAACAACAAGAAACCGATTTTCAGTCGCAGATCAAATGCGGAACGATGAGGCACGGCCGCGCGTCTGCGCGCTGTGCTCTCGTTTCTCTGTATGTGTGTATATGTGTACAAGCGCTCGCACGTTTGCATGCGTGTGCAAAATACACGGTTGCCGCTCTTCTTTGTTATGTTTTCGATCCTGGGTTGTCTGCGGCCACAGCAAGTGGCGCAGCGACGGCTCATTTGCTTATGACGTCACGACAATGTGAAAATTAGTTATATTATCGACCATCACTTTTTAATGCCCTATGACCCAAACAATAATCAATTACATTAATAGACTTAATATATGTACATACTTGTGTATTTTTATTTATTTCAGTACATTTTGAGATCAAAATTAAATAATTTTTGAATCTTTAATAATATAATTATGATAATTTATTGAAAGTGCGTTTAAATTGTGAACAGCATGCGTGCACATACACACCTGATCATATTAAT